>JAPVLO010001708.1:0-58195 GCA_027257055.1 Cephalopachus bancanus | reverse complement strand
TATCGTGTCTGCTGCCACCTAGTGATCCCCAATAAGAGCCACTTCTGGTTTTTATTTTGATTATTTTTCATTTTTTATTTTTTGTAGAGAAAGTGTCTTGCTCTCCAGGCTGAAGTGGCATCCTCAAACTCCTCTTGCCTCAGCTTCCAACATAGCTAGGACTACAGGTATATGCCACTATGCCCGGATAATTTTTCTTTTTCTTTTTTTTTTGTAGAGATGGTGTCTCAGTCATGTTCTCCAATCTGGCTTTAAATTTCTAACTACAAGCAATTCTCCTGTCTTGGCCTTTCAAAGCACTGGGATTACAGGCATAAGCCACCACTACACCCTGACTAAAAGCCATCTCTTTAGTTTAAGTTTCCTGTGGAAATACATGATCACTCACTAAACGTTTATGTTCAATGACACTAGTGCAAATTATTTTAATGGGGCAGAGTGGAAATAAGAAAGAGAGAAGCTCCGTATTCAAAAGGAGGGAGAGGTAGGTGCAGAAAATATGAGCTGGGTGCTTTAGGTAACAATCTGACTCTTCTGCATCATTTCCATGGAATACGGCTTCTAGCCAGATCACTACACTCTCTCTAGATTAGTGTCTGTCAGTGGAGGATGTGGGGAGTGGCAATGCTCCACTGATGACATAAATATATGCTTTAAGACTAAGCAATTTGATAGTGTTACACTCACTAAATCATCAGCATACTTGTTCCTTTAAACACATGCAGATGTGTACAGGTGTGTTGATCTTTGCTTGTGAAGTGCTTCTGGAATAAACTGTAGTGGTTGCACACAGTAGGAGCTCATTGCTATGTGCGGTTTTTAATTATTTATTTATTTATATTTTACATTTTCATAATACATGAATGTGCTTAATACAACACCACTGATGTGTGTGTTATTTTTAGAGGAGTTTGACAACAGTGGCTAAAAAGTATATAAACCCCAAACTTGGTTCATTTTCATCAAAAGGCTTTTAAAGATGAACCAAAATTTTATGGAATACATTTTGAGTCTTCTCAGCAAATGGCATGCTTGAAGAACAGAGGTCTTGAAAGCTAGGGATTCCCAGACATCATTCTTTTCTCTGTCATCTGGACTTATTTGCTTATATTCCAAGGTATTAACCTTGCTGTAACTGAACCATGAGAAAGGAGAATTGCCACCTCACCGGGTTTTGAGTCTTTTAATAGCATGTGGTCAAGAGTAGGCTCATGCCAAGAAAGCTCTTGACACTGAGTGGAATCAGCAAGGTGCTTATAAAGGCAAAATCCACAAGGGATCTATATAGCAGGGAGTGAGAGTAAAAGGAACTAAAAACAAAAGGAACAATTTCTTGGATTTCCATTAACAAGGCATTCAATTACATAGAACTTGTGGCTAGGGAGTTTTCAAATGGTCAGCAAAAATGGTCATTGTGAACAGCTCAGGGGAACAAGGCTGTGGGTCTGTGGTCATGGGAACATTACAACAATCATAGGTATACATTGGGGGGCATTTTTAGGTCAAGTAGACGGCTAAGATGGAGGATTTTAACAAAATGGAGTTAGTTATGTCAAGCAAGTTATGGCAATTATTTTACATATTTCATTAGGTATTTCAACCTAAAGACATTTTCTACCCTCTTCAGAGAGGAAGTGTTTACATTTCAAAGTAAAGATAAATGATAAGCACATGCTATGCTGTTTTTCTCCCTCTCTCCCTCCCTCCCTTCTTTCCTTTCTTCCTCCCTCCCTCCCTATTTCCTCCCTCCCTTCTTCCCTCCCTATCCTTCTCTCTTTCTTTTCCTTTCCTTTTCTTCTAATTCTCTCCCCTCCATACACACAATTGAAGAATGGGCAGAATTCCAATTGTCCTATATAACTTCCAAGTCTCAGAATTTGGGATTCTTCTTCTGTAGCACAACCAACTATATATGTATGGAAATATCTGGTCCTTCTCGCAGTGCTCTGTGATAAATGGAATCTGGAAAACTGGCTCAAGGTAATTTTCAGACTGCTGATTCTGATAGGAGTGTTAAATCATGTATTTACCTGGGATTTTCTGTCATAAAATGTATATAAACACATGGAGGAAAACCTTGTCAGCCTGAAAGTAGGCAAAATCGCAGACTCTTCCAACTTATCTGAAGCCAGTTTCTTCAGCAGATTTTTTTCTTCAGACAGATTTTTTTTTTCAGTCAGAGCAGAAGCACATGCCTAATCTTAGAAAAATCAATGACAACTAAAAATGGGATTACTCAACTAATTAAATCAATTTATTGCCTGCTCTTGGGACCAGGAAGCACTGTTTCTTCTGATCAGTTCTTAATATTTTAATTCTGGAATTATCGTTTTTGAAAAGTATTTGTGTGTGAGTGCCCAATGGATGGACAATGAATAGTGTTCTTGCCCAACTCAGTGAATCTAAAAGTCCATTAATAGTGTATGTGTTTGCCAATACTGGGCATTAAATTCTGTCAGGTCAAGGTAAATGTACCTTTTTAATATTTTAAACTACTTAAGAGCTTAATATAGAGTCTTACATATAGATGCCAAATACAAGTTAATTTAATGAACAGATTTATGTTATCCAATGCATTCTACTTCTCAAAAAAATTATGTTCAATTAATTGAAATGCCTGTACCATGTAATAAAAAAAAGATAAAAAATATCTATCTAAAGTCATTGAATGAGAACAAGTGCTTCTTCCTGAGTGATTGATTCTGAAAGTTCTACACAGGCACTTTAATATTGTAACTCTGTCAAATATCTATATGATTTATCAACTAGTAGCTAAACCATCAAGAATGCTGTCAAGGAAAGTGTTCTATATTCTTTAAAAATGTATTTATAGTCAGAACAGAATAAATATGGGGGCATGTATTTATTGTTAGTGACTTCCTTGTCTAAATTTATTGGGTTTACTTGTCAAGTGAGCAGTAATTGAATTGTATTGTCTGTGCTATTAAATCAACCTGGCATTGGAACAACAAACTGTGTTCTTTTATTACTTATATCATTATTGGTAGTTCCGGTATACAATTTAGGAATAGAAAATTATTGGCCAATCCTATTAATAAAGTGAGTGCTGCCACATAAACAACTCAATTACAATACCACTACATGACTAAATTGCTGCTTAGAATATGAAATGAATTAATATTAAGTCAACTACAACAACAGAAATATAGTGAAACAAGAAGAATAATGATAATTATATTTTCTCATTAATAAAACTAAGTTTTTTATAGTTTTGCAGATAGAAAGGATTTAAAAGATTATTTATTTAATCAAACATATTAGTACAAATAAATTAAATGGCACACTGAGATCATGCAACAGGCTACCACTACCTGTGGTACCATGATCCAACTTGGTATCATTAAAATGTTTATTCCTCTGGAGTAGTTCTTGACTGTGTTTAAAAAACTAGACAGTTATTACTTAAACTGTTTCCTTTCATGCACTTGGTTTTTAACAAAATGACCAATTTGGCACATATACACAATGTGCAATATAAAGGCTCATTATAAGCTTATCTATGATTCCCAAGAAAGTGGTCTTTGCTAACCCAGTAGACTATGTTTATTATTATTTATAACTAGGCTTAATTCAACCTTTATATTTTAAGACCACAAATGAGATGATGCTCTCTTTTAATTAATAGAATCTTCTCTTTCTAGCCAGGGATATATCCCATGAAAAGGGAAATCTCAGACTCATTGATATAATACTTGACACATTTAAGTGGACCAATACATGATCAAGTCACAATTATTTTACTCATGTTTGCATTTTCTAATAACAGTAAAGAAGTTATCATTTATCAAATGTCTTTTATATAAAACATGCCTTTTGAAAAAATAAATTTTATTGTGTAAATTTTAGGTTTTAATCATAAAAATTATGGGATACATATATGAGGAGGACCCCCCCAAAACAGAATGTATTTGTTAAAAATTGTGTACTTTCTTACAAGCTTAAACTTCAGTCACCTTCAAAGTACTCTTCAGTCATCCACAAAATAGATGCAATATACCTCATGAGACACTTTTTCCACTGCTCAGGTCAGTTTTGAACTCATCAATTTTGATGCCTTTAAGTGCTTCTGCCGTTTTTTGTTTCACCTGTTCCACATCAGCAAAACATTTTTCTCTGAGGATTTTTTTTCATCCAGGAAAACACATAAAATATCCCTTGGAGTTGTAGTGGCCGAATGTTCAATCCGAGAGACCACCAAGAGCCAATTCTGATGAAAGTTCAAGAGGGTCTTTATTTGCAAGCTCGAGCCTGGACCTCTGTCGACAACTGACGCAGTGGAGTACACCCAGAGGCCCCGACTTCTTTAAGCAGACATCTTTTATCATGAGTACACAAAGGGAGGAGGAGTTTGGGGGGGAACTTTCCAGTCTTGTTACCATATAATTGTGTAGTAACCTCTGGTGGTCAGCTCAATCGTGGAGGATTGGCTAACTTGACTCAGGTTGACCTTGGCCCACTAGCTGAGGAAGCTGCAGAGACATTTGGAAACTTTAGGTGATTTTCCCCTGGCACCTGATTGGTTGTTGCTAAGGGGAAAATGGGTCAAGGGAAGGGATTGAAGCTTGAACTGGAGTTTTGCAGTTTTTCCCATAACTGAAACTTTAAACAGCTACAGGTTATGTTTTAAAGCAGAAAACTAAAGTGACTTTGCTATCGTCCACAAGCCAATTACATATTTATTGGGTTATAACATGTTCTTAACTTAAGTCTATGGTATACTCTGTTATGGCCCTCTCAGGAGTGAGATTGGATGAATAGGGAGGATGGAGTATGGGGGTTATGTTGTGTTTGGTCAAAAACTGCTGAACACTCATCATCATGAAATGGGCAAATGCACTGAAGAATCTCCAAAAAAAAATTAATTGAAGCTGAATGCAACCTCTCACAACAATGCTCGCTGGTACACTGATGGCAATTAGTTCCTAACACTTGTCCCTTGGGGGGACCCTGTATTACAAGGGGCCTACCCTTCAAAAGAAATTCTGAGTTTTGGGGAGTCCCTTTCTTAGATAGCAAGATAGTTATTATACTGAAGCAAATGAACATATCTGTAATCTTAAAAATTGTTCGTGTGTGTGTGTGTGTGTGTGTGTGTGTGTGTGTGTGTGTGACAATAGTAGCTGAAACATATAGTTTAAGCAATACTCTGTAGGTACTATTTTATTAAATTCTTACAATGACCCCTTAAATAACCATCTGACAAGTGAAGAAACCTAAAGTTTGGACAAGTTAGGTTAATTTGTGTAAGCTTCTCTACTTATTAGTGAATATTGGGTGGAAATTCTAATCCAGGCCTGACTGTCATAAATGTCCTTTCCTCTAAGCACTAAAATATTTCCAACTAAAGAAGGGCTCCATTTGGTTTATTGTAATCAAGGGTATTACTGTTTTGGATCAACAGTCATATAATGCCAAAATTGCAAATTCTTTTGATTTATGGGGAGAATATGTCAGGAGAAACAAGCAGCGTGTTTTAGAAAATGAGATAGAAATGACTAGAATAATACTGAAGTGCATAAAGGGAAAAAAACTTATACCTAAGAATCTTGAAATCATGAACAACTCTGCAGTTTGGGCACACGTTTGGACATTGGGTGTTAATTACTGAATGTGTAAAGTATAATGTATAAATGTGTGGTAACAATGTCTTTGTTCAGTGCATACTCTTCGCTGTCCAGTTGATGGATAATACACACTCAAGTCCTTTTACCATGTGCTATGGTGGTCAGTAATGGGTATTCTTGTCGGGCAGGGAGATTTGTGTAGAATTGTCCTTACCTGATTGTGGATGGCAGCTTATAATGATACAATGATGGTTGTTCTTTCAGGTCAATTAAACTGTGGCTTCTGTGCTGAGGCTGCCATTTGTGGAGATGTTTTGTCTGACTTGAACCCTCTATCCAGCAGAAACCAGAAAAAGAGCACATAAATACCTCACACATTTGATCACTGCTAGCCGGGTATATATTAGACTTGATGACCTGAAGCTAAAAGGCTTGGTTTTACCATCACCAATTATTCCCCAAGTCACCCGCTGTCCTAAAGTCTCATGATTACTTGCATTTCTTCCCCCACTAGGGTTCTGACTCCAAAGGAAGGTTAAATAGTTTGTTTTCCAACTACTCCCTGGAAGTAGAATATCACACTATAGAACATTTCATCCATGAAGGGTAATCACAGTTGTGCTCATTGGAAAAAAAAAATAGAGCATTGATACCTCATTACATAAATAATGCTTGTTGCATTTTGAAGGAAGAGTTACATTCACCCTCTGGATTAGAGATCCCAACATATAATTGAAAGCAGCATTTACACACTACTGTCTGACTGTTAATTGACTGTCAGAACAAGTGTCAACTTTAATCTTCTTAGAACTACTTCAGAAGAGAGTTAACTGGAAAGCAATTGTTATCAGAATTAAGCCAATACTGTAGGTTTAAAATGGAAACATTAAGGTGATAGACAAAGTATATAAATCAATTTTCAAAATGCCTACCACAAGCCAGGCACTGTTATCATCTCTCTTACCAAAGTACATTATTTATTTGTTATAACAAATCTGAGATAGATTTTTTTATTGCTTAGCTTTAACAAAATTTTTTTTTTTACTTTTAAAGACGTTTTTCATTTTATAAATGAGCAAACTAAGTCTCAGAATGTGAATAAACTTGTCCCAGCTCCCACAATTAGAATGTAGCTGAGTGGATGCTTTAATCTAGATCTCTTTGAAACTAAACTCTATAAGTTTTTATTCTTTGAATGCATTAAGCCTATTTGAGCTGTTTAATATGTTATGGATCCTCCAGGAAGTCCAACTAATAGCAGACACACATGACTTCAAATAACTCTTTATTTATATCCATCTGTTTTTCAAAGGAGAACAACTGTCATCAGGTAGAGTCTTAGTCAATTTTCTGCAGCTATAAGAGAATACCACAGATTGGATAATTTATAAAACATAGACAGTTATTCAGCTCATGATTCTGGAGGCCCAAAAGCCCAAGAGCATAGTACTGCCATCAGGTGAGTGTCATCTCATGGTGTAAGGCAGAAGTGAGCATGTGAGTCAAGAGAAATTGGGGAAAACATATTTTTTATCAATAATTTGCTCATAAGATAACTAACCCACTCCTGTGATAATGACAATAAGTCATTCATGGGCTCGCCCTCTTGGCCTAATCATCTCTTAAAGGCCAAATCTCTTAATGCTGTTATAATGGTAATTAAATTTCAACCTGAATTTGGAAGGGAACATTCAAACCATAGCAGATTGGTTTCTTCAGAACTTATATGTGGCTGTGGCATTGGGAGACATGTGCCAATTGCATCAGAATCTTCTGAGGCATAATTAGAGATGCAAATTCCTCAACTGCACACCTCTGAATCAGATTCTTTGGAAGCTGGGGATTTGACATGCTTGTTTAACAAAACATGCATTCACATGCTTGTGAATGCAAGTTTAAGAATCACGTTTCTATGTGAGGTAGAATGAGGTAGAGTTACCTTGTTTCCAGAATAACTATCACTAACCCTAGTACAAATACCTATACTGACATAACACTCCTATGTGTTTGGTATGGTCTCTCAGAAGGATAGGTGAACATCTATAATGTTATTTAAGAGATCACAAAATGTCTTTAAAATATACTTAAATATATTTTTAAAATTTTGAAATATTTTCCTCTCTGGCCAGCAAAGTAATATCCCTACACTAAAACATGATTACTATTATTATTACTATATTAATCATTGTTTATCTTGATTTTATTCCAAAACTCTTCACTCTTTCATCAGATTTCCTTGTGGAGCATTTAAAAGAACAGAACTCTGTGATTCCTATTTTAAAAAAATTAATGTCCACTCATACAATGTGGTGAATGATCGACCATTTTGGGGAAACACAACAGATACACCATGAAATAAATGGCATATCCAAAGCATGGCTAGACAGCACACTACTTGGAAGTCAAAGTCGGGAGGGGGAAAGGAATTGTTTCCCAGGGATGGGGAGCAAACCCTGCCAATGGTGGCATCTCAAAGCCAAGTCTTGTGTTTTGCTTGGTTTTATCTGAAGAGGTCCTCGCTCAGATCCTGGTACCCCCAAGAGACCTACTCAAATGTACTGCCTGACAGAGATGATAAATTCTGTTTCTGCTTTTCAAAATACACATGCACATCCTGTGGGACATTCTTTTTCTAAGTAATTCTACACGACATTCAGGGCTTTTTCTACACAAAGGAGCAACAATTTAAACACAGGGCATAAAAATGGATGCCTGTTTTTACCATCAGGTATTCACAGAAACCGAAATGACTTTTAAAAAAAGTATGGCTTTTAATTTTTGACATTAAGAGTGATAACAGCAATGTATATTCTATGTAATATGCACATAAAGCATAAATACCAATATATCATCTATGTATTTTATATAGTTTTATATAATATATTATATATTTACATAATTTATACATGTATTCATTTAAATAAATATATGTGTATTTACATAAATTATGTAAATATAGAATATGTTCTTCTGAACTGATGTAACTAGAAATATTTTTACAATAAATTGTGTAGTCTAAGTAACTTAGGAATTTTTAATATTTCTCATTGAGATGCACACTGAGATGGAGTATTATTTCCCTGACATAATATTCTTTACGATAACTTAGAAATATACACAATATATACAATAAAATATATTGTGCAATTTTAGAATAATTCAGTAGAATTTTTTGGATTTATTGTGTTCCTTCTTTCTGGATGACAGTATAACTAAACAAAATTATAAATTATGCGAAGGTTAAGCAATATTGCCTCTTAAGCTGCATTATAAAGTTTATTGGATTTGACAGACATTTTTTTTTTTTTTTTTTTTTTTTTTTTTTTTTTTTTTTTGAGTTAAGAGTCTCACTCTGTTGCCCAGACTGGAGTGCAGTGGCCGCTCCCGGCCACCGCAGCCTCGACCTGCTGGGCTCCGGTGATCCTTCCGCCTCAGCCTTCCGAGTAGCTGGAATTACAGGCATGCACTACCACGCCCGGCTGATTTTTTGATTTATTGTAGAGATGAGGTCTCGCTGCCCAGGCGGGTCTCGAACCCGCGGGCTCAGGCAATCCACTCACCTCAGCCTCCCAAAGGCGCGGGATTACAGGCTGAGCCACCGAGCCCGGCTGACAGACATTTTTAAAGCGAGGTTGCACTGGAAAGATTTTTGCATCTCTACTAAATAAAGGTTATAATGTGTCTCCATATGAAATATGCTTTACAAAAAAAAATTAAGCTGGAGAATATGGGGACAATGAAGCATGATATCTAAGAATATATCCTAGGTATTAATATAAAGAGAAGCAGAAAATGACAAGTATTAGTTTCTTCTAAATAATTTTGTAAGAGTATTTTTGTATTGATGAAGAAATAAATGCCTTTTGTTGTTCTGCCCTAAAACAAAGAGAGATCATAAAAAACATTGAGTAATAACCCAGCAGCTTGGTGAAATTTTCTGCCATCACCAGTTTTCTTGTTCTTCTAGAAAAGCAGTTAAATAGAGAATTAGGGGCCAGGCATGGCAGCTCAAGACTGCAATCGCAACACTTTGGGAGGCCAAGGTCAGAGAATTGCCTGAGTCCAACAGTTCAAGACCAGCCTGGTCAACTTGGAGATAACTCATCTCTACACTAAAGAAAAAAAATTATCTGGCCATGGTGGTACACACCTGTAGTTCCAGTTACTTAGAAGGATTGCCTGAGCCCAGCAGGTAGAGTCTGCAGTAGCCATAGTATGCCTCTACACTCCAGTCAGGGTAACAGAGTGAGACTCCGACAAAAAAAAATAGAGAATTAAAGTAATATACAGATGTGTATGAGTGTAATATATGTTTGTCTTGACAATAATTTGTCTTGGTGTAGGCTGAGATTTGGCTACCAAAATTAAGTCATTCCAAGGTTATGTCTACATTTCAACAAGATTGCTTTTTGGCAGAGTATAAGTGGAAGGATGCAATTTGATAGTGTGTATATAAGGTTTGTACAGAAAACAAGAATTGTAAAGGACTATGAGACCAGGTGTGTTAATTTATAAACAACGGTCATCCATTTTTATGGTCATTTCTAACCAATGTAACAAGAAGGAATATTATATAGCAGTAGTTTGAAAATATTTTTCTCAGAGGATATGCTTCCAAGCCAAACTCTCAGCATGCCAGAGTTACTCTTCACATAATTTGTAAATAAATATCTCCATTTTCTTTTGCTTAATAACACATATGTGAAGCATAATTGCCTTTCTTGATCCCCAAGTTATCCCACTTGTATTGCTTCATCATGATGCTAGAGCATCAGAGAAACCTGGGTTTTAATGTAGACATGGTGTGTTCTAGCACTGGAGTCTCAGATATCTTGTTTTGTTTTACTATGACTCAGATCTCTATAAAATAGTAATAATCACAGCACCTACCTCAGATAGTTATTGTTCAAATAAATTAAGATAATTCAAATCAGGCATGATAGTGTGTTTGTTATCCTCATATTTTGGGAAGCTGAGGCAGGAGAATTGCTTGAGACCAGGAGTTTGAGACCAGCCTAAACCAGATAGTGAACAACAACAAGAAATTAACTGGGCATGGTTGTATATGCTTGTAGTCTCGCAGCTACTGGGAGACTGTAGCAGAAGGATCACAGATTGCCTGAGCCTCCAGGGCTCAGGTGAGCTCCAATCATGCCATTGTACTTTAGCTTGGGTAACAGAGTGAGATTTTTTTTTAAAAGATAATTCATACTCAACATTATGACTGCACATATAAAGGACTCCACAAATGTAATCTCTTACTTTGCATTTTAATATGTGAAAATCCAAGTGGGAGTAGTGGAAAACTTATTTAAATATCTCTTCCTTTGGAAACAATTGCTTCTCTCCTTTCTTTGATATAGTCCTAATGGGGCCTGACCTCACATCTGGATCCTGTCATCCTAGTTAGTTATGGGATCTCATATTTCTGGAAACAATAATCAAACAAAGAGTAATCTCATGACTCAGGTCAGGTGAATATGATTATCTTACCTTCTTTGGTAAGATAATGCGATAATCTACCTCCCTCTTACTTTAGACTGCTAGGATGGGAAAGTGTGAATGATGGACTGTAAAAAGTATCTTTACTACTTCCAGGAGATAGTGCAGATTTAGCATCATTTTTAAAAGAGCTAAAAAACAGAAGAAGAGAGTCCCAGTGGTACTGAACTTTGCTTCCAGTCCCTAAAGCCATTCTTACTTTTGAGTTCTTCCAACTGTTCATTACAAAAATATGAATTAATAAAGTTCCTTTTTACCTTAAGATAGTATAGGTTCTATATTATTCAGAGCTTGCAAATAAAATAGTATGACCAATTCCAATACTGATGCTGGTAGTGATCTATTGTAGAGACATATACTAAAATGTAGAGCTCAATGGGTACAATGCAATTTTTAATATACATTACACTAAAAGCCCTGTCTCCACCACTATAATATATCAATATAATAAAATTACACCTGCACCCCATAAATTTATACAAATAAAAAATTTAGAAATTATAAATAGTGATGTCATGGAAAATTCTTTGATATTGGGAGTTTATTGGCTATCTTATTAAATGGAAGCAAAGTTAAACTGTTGCTTAAATCTTGGAACTTGGAAAATAATAACCTCCAAAGTTGGAACTAAAAATCAATAAGGATGCTGTATTGGTATCATAAGACTTATCATCTTTATCAAGAACTTGACTAAAGGGACATGGTTTAGCAAATCACTGCCTATTTGGAAGCACTTAAGAAATGACATAAAACTGACATGAGATGACATTTCAAGTATATAAGCCACCTTTCATAATAACTGGGTGTCAAATAACTTAGGAGACATCCATAGTAATAAGGATTAAATACTAATTTCTTGGTGAAAATTAGTGGAACTCGAGGAATAAAAATGGATAGGCAAATCCTTTAGGACCCCTTCCACTGTAGGAGCTTTTCTGTCCTATCAATAAATTCTGTTTTCTGAATAAATAAATAAATGGAAAACACAGATAAGGAACCAAAGGAAATGGGTGAAACAAACATTGTCTGCTTTGCATAACTCCAACAAGCATTGTCTAATTTGCATAACTTTCATGACCGTTTTCAAGATGAATACCTTCCATTAAGATGCATCCTGGAGCAGATGGTTTAGTTTGTATGCCTTATTCCTTAGCTTGTTTAGCATAGGCCAAGATGGAAGTACTTAAGGTGAAGTCTGCAACTAAGAGATCAACACGTTGTTATAAGAAGTAAATATGAAATTAATCAGAACATTACCTAGAACAGTAAACTCAAGAAATATTAGATACTATTTAATAATATGTCATTAAGTTCCCAAGATCCCTTGCTAAAGACAGAAATCTAAAGTGTGTGTGTATTTATGTGAATGTATTTTTTCTTTTAATATTTTCAATATGCCTTAATTTGTGTAACCTTGTGACTCTGGTGGACCTCTCATTTGTAAAACTGAAGTCCATCACATTACAACAAAGTTCCTATCTCAAGGCAACCCCAATTCCTAGAATTAGCTGTAGATTTGATGATGACCAAGTCACCCCGAGATTAAGAGGCTATTTATTCAGCTGGACTGGTAAATTTGGATCATATAAAAGTAAGATAACTGAGAATTTCTTTCCCTGACATAAGAAGAGAACACATCCGTAGCATTAAGTCTAGCGGTGGATGTGCTGATCTCTGCTCAGTGGAGACAGGTCACTTGGTGGCAGAAGCTCCCCATTTTGTTCTCTCTGAGGTGGTTCCTGAAGACCCTTCTTTAGTTATGTGAACAACATGAATACTTTTTATAGAAATAATTTCTCTTGTTTTGTTATAAATATAATTATTTATATAAATAAAAATTACCTCCAATGAGTTGTTGTCACTTGCTACCTTAATGTCCTGAATAATATGACTGGTAACCCACACACATTCAAACCAAGATGGCAATAGAGCTTCATATCTTGAACATCTTCCTGCTCCAAATGCATAAAGATGATGGCTAATGTTTAAAAAGAATATTAAAGAAGACATACGTGTGCCATAAAGTTTACACAAACGTCTTTGTGCAAGAGAAATAAAAATAAATGAAAAAGCATTATGCAATGTGAATGATCTTCTGAGGCCATAGGAATTAGAATTACAGCACCAAATTAGGAAGACAAGAATAAAAGTTCTCCAGAAGTACCACTTTAGGGCTATTTTCCTCATGAAAAGAAGTGTCCTAAGGTGACAGTTTATAGTTTATGACATGATGAAGAAAGAAAATAACAAAATAGCATATGTTTAAACAATGCTTGTCTCTAATTTAGTGGTGATACCTATATGTTGCACATCCCCACATGATTAAAGCCTTCAGCTACCCAGAAAAGATTTGTTTTTGAGCTGGGAACACATGGGAAGTAGAGACAGAGAGAGAAGGAGATTGAGAGAGAGAGAGAGATCTCTCAATTCAGTATCCATCATAATTATCAGTAGCATGTAAGGCAAAATCAAGCAGAGACATTATAGTAAGTGAATGTAAAATTGATCAACAAAAATACTGGAATGTGAAAATGTATTCAGGCAGATAAAATTTAATAGATTTATAAAATCCCAGCTGGATAAAATCAAGGATAAAATAAATGAATAAGGTCATATGTAGGCATTAGTCTAGAATCCAACCAAAAAAACACATACACACACATATATCTACACATATACATGCCTCTGCATATATATATAACAAAGCAAATATTAAGTGAGAGAGAAATCAGAGAAACTGAGAAGCTTCAGGATTCATAAAATTAGAATTTCTAAATAAGAGAAGAATAATATAGAATCGATATTTGTTCAAACTGGAGAATTTTTTAAAATTTAGCTAGATGGTTTATTTCAAATATTAGATAACTAAAAAGAAAATCTAACCTGGAAAATTGTATTAAAACTTCAAAATATCAAGACAAAGAACTATTATAGAAAAAAAAAGACGATTTTCTAATTACAGTGAAAACAACATTTTCAACAACAAAAGGATGTCAGAAGAAGACGGGTTACTATTTCCAAAGTACTTAAAGAGTATTAGACATTGATACTTACTAAATTAGCATTTAATAAAAGGGCACACTAGACGCATTTTAGAAGCAAAAGTTTCAAACCATTTGTCATTCATAAACCCTTGGAATTATTACAATTTCTAAAACATAATTCTTTTCCATTTTTTATGTTTATGTTGATTTATATCTCATTATAACTCTCATCACTCTACTATATCTAGATATGTTTATTATTTTAATATGTAACATACCATGCCTTTTGTTTTGACTTTCATCTACCTTTTCTTTTTCTTTATTTCAACAGCTTTTGGGGGTACAAATGATTTTTGGTCTGGGCCTTAAGTATAACCACCACCCACATCTATGCCCATTGTGTCTTATCACCTGCATTTTCCACTAGAATAATATTGCTGGAGTTTCAGTGCCTTAAAGAGTATATACTTTAAAAATATGCTTAGAAATGTTAAGATGATACTACTCTGTAAGATAACTCTTTTTACATCAATTTTGTAAAAGGTAAATTAACTGTGATCCATTCAGACAATAAAATATTATTCTGCACTAAAAAGAAATGAAGCTATCAGTCATGAAAAGATATTGAGTAAACTGAAATGCTTTTCACTAAGTGAACAAAGTCAATCTGAAAAAACTACATGCCTTGTGATTCCAACTATAGAACATGCTGGACAAGGTGAAACTATGGCTCTAGTAAAAGAATCTGTGGTCGCCAAGATTAGGCGGAGGTGGAGATGAGTAGGTAGAGCACAGCGGGTTTTTAAGGCAGTGAAACTACTCTGTATGATATTATGCAGGTCATGGTAACTTTGTCCAAACCTGCAGAATGAACAATACCAAGAGTGAACCTTTATGTAAACTATGGACTCTGTTAATGATATGTTGATGTAGGTTAATCAATTGTAATAATATCTTCTGTTGGGGAATATTAATAATAGAAAGGCTATGCATATGGAAGGTAAGGGATGTATAGGAATTCTCTTTACATCTTCTCAATTTTGCAGTGAACTCAAAACAATCTTAAAAAATAAAAAAAGAGAGAATCCAATTTGCTCTATTATCTGAATTTCTTTTTTTAAATTTTGAGTTGGAGTGTCTCACCCTGTCACCCAGACTGGAATGCAGTGGCACACCCATGACCACCCCAGAGTCTATCTGCTGGGCTCCGATGATCCTTCTGCCTCAGCCTTCTGAATAGCCAGAACTACAGGTACACGCTACCATGCCCGGCTGTTTTTTATTTTTATTTCATTGTAGAGATCTTGTCTCTACAAAAGTTGCCTGGGTTTGTCTTAAACTCGTGGTCTCAGGCAATTCACTTGCCTTGGTCTCCCAAAGTGCTGGGATTACAGGTTGAGCCACCAAGCCTGGCCAGTATTTGAATTTCTATAATTTCGTTTTACCTAATTTATCTCCCATTTGTCTAATTAAGACAATAAAGTTTTATGTCTCTTTATATTACCAATGCTCTTCATTCTAGTCTGTTTGACTTTTTTTTGGTTTTTTTTTTGAATTGGAGTCTCACTCGGTCACCCAGACTTGAGTGCAGTGGCCGCTCCCGGTCACCGCAGTCTCAACCTGCTGGTCTCCAGTGATCCTTCCACCTCAGCCTTCCAAGTAGCCAGAATTACAGGCATGCGCTACCATGCCTGGCTGATTTTTTGATTTATTGTGGAGATGAGGTCTTGCTGCCCAGGCGGGTCTCAAACCCGTGGGCTCAGGAAATCCACTCACCTCAGCCTTCCAAAGGCACAGGATTACAGGCTGAGCCACCGAGCCCGGCTGTTTATGATTTTTTAATGGGATAAATACTAAACCAGACCTGATGATCTGTGTGACTGCTAAATTCTGTATGATAAATTATTTTAACTATATGTAATTATAATCAGTGGGATTTATGTCTATGATTCATACCTCAGGAATAGTTGTTTAATATTAGGGGTTAAAACATCAGTATATCAGTATTACTGACAAAAATCTAACAATGAGAACTGTTGAAAGTACTTCCTAACAAGTAGAGTTTGAGTAATGAGGGTGATTAAAGAGAAGGTATGGGCACCACTGCCCCATTCTGAGCCAACTGATAGAATCTAGCATGGGCTTAAGGGCCGCACTACAGGTCTACAGTCTCTAACTTCCTGAAGATACTATCACTTGATCCTAGAAAAGGTTATCAAAATATTGCTTCATCCATCTTAGAATGAATTTTTTGTTCCTGGGTGTTGTTGGAGTGTCTGAGATAAACAGTGTGGTTATTGGCAATTCTTTAAAAGAATATTTTGTAATCTTGCTTATGTGACTTCTTGATAAAACAAATTTGTTTTATTTTGTCTAAAATGTATTTTGTCTGGAGCAACTCACCTGGCAACCTGGTAACTAGGTAGTAGAAAGGAGGCTTAAGTCTTTATTTAACTCTAATGACTGAAGACACTTCATATTTGTCAAAAAGAGTCTGACTCTGTCTTACTGGTAGATCCATGTTTTGATGGAAAAGTCTTAGTATAACATGTTGTATCAGTCACTTTACTTCAGAGAAATAGAAACACAGTAAGATTTTATAATATATAAATATGTAACATACATGTGTACATAATAATACATATGTATGTAGAGAAAGAGATAGAGAGAGAGAAAGTGAGAGATGAGAGAGGAAAGGAGATATATTTTAAGGAGTTGACTCATAATTGTAACTGTGGGGGCTCAAAAGTCCAAAATTTACAGAGCAGATGACAGGCAGGAAACTTGGACTAGATTTCTTTGTTACAGTCTTGAGGCAGAATATCTTTTCCAGAAAATTTCAATGGCTATTCTTTAAGGACTTCAACTGATTGGATGAGGTCAACCCACGTTATCCAAGTTTATCCCCTTTGCTTAAAGTCAACAGATTGCAGATGTTAATCACATCTACAAAATACCTTCACAGCAGCAGGTAGGGTAGTGTTTGACTAAATAACTGGGCACCACAGCCTAGCCAAGTTGACATTAAAAATAACCATAACACAGGCCTTCTCAAAGTCAAGAGGGAATACACAGAAACTGGGGGCTTGAAATCTGTTCCCAAGCACATAGACAGATCCAAGAGGAAGTTGGAGGAAAATAACGTCATGTATAATTGAGGATCAGAGTAACCACAATATGTTCTGTCATTGCTGAGACTCATTTTTTTTTTTTTTTGAGTTGGCGCCTCACTCTGTCACCCAGACTGGAGTGCAGTGGCCCCTCCCGGCCACCCCAGTCTCGACCTGCTGGGCTCCGGTGATCCTTCGCCTCAGCCTTCCAGGTAGCTGGAAATACAGGCACGGGCTACCGCTCCCGGCTAATTTTTCATTTATGTAGAGATGAGGTCTCACCAAGTTACTCATGCGGGTCTTGAACCCCTGGGCTCAGGCAATCCACTCACCTCAGTCTCCCAAAGGCGTCCAGTCTGGGTGACTGAGTGAGACTCCAACTCAAAAAAAAAAAAAAAAAAAAAAGAGAAAAGCAAGAAGGAAAGACAAAGATCATAATCTTTAATGATTAAAACATATGACAAAAAAATAAATAAATGGGAGTAAAGGATAGTGGGATTCAACCTGTGAGAGAATAGCTTAGCAATAAGTAAAATCCCTGAGAGAGACACTATGGTATAACACTCAGAGACCAAAGCTTTTCCCCCCATGGCATGACTGGATGAGCAACTTGTGTTGACTCACTTAGGGAGGCGGTAATAGTACTTTGTTACAAAAATCAATAGTGAAACAAATATTTGTTGATCAGATAAGTGGACTCTACTGGTCTTTAAAGTTACTAGCAATGCATGGCTTTTTCTCCCAGGGTTTCTGAGTACAGGATTGGTTTATTTTCTGACTTGTTGTGATTGATGGAGCCCAAATTCACTTCTAATCATTGAGTTGAGACTGGAAATGTTGTGTATCATTTCTGATTACATTTTGATTACATATTACATTTTGATTACACATTACATTTTGATCCAAATATTACACAGCCACAAAGGACAAAAATCATGAACTTCACCGCAACCTGCATGAAATTAGAGGCTATAATACTGAGTGATCTATCACAGAAACAAAGAACTGAGTATCACATGTTCTCACTTATAAGCAGACCTTGAACAATTATGGTAATAATGTAAGAAAAAGATTGGCAGTAGCAGGCAGCTGGTGGGGGGTTGCAGGATTGGCAGTAATGGGAATCTGCCTGGGGAGGGGGGCATACCTCATCAGCAAGGGTACCTGCATAATGAACATTTGTATACCCAACCCTGAATTGTAACTCACATGATTAAAGTGAAGAAATTAAAAGTTAAAAAAAAAAGGATCTTCTGAGCAGCCGCTCTTTCATTTCTCTGAACAATACATAAAAATAATAACAGGCCAGTATAAAATAAAATAAAGTAAAATAAAATAAAATAAAATAAAATACATTTTGATCCCAGGCTCCAAGAGCACCCTATTTCCCTCTGCATTGCAGAATGACTCCTAGAGTTCTAAACAATGTTTGCTCCATTAGCTTGGGTCCTGAGAGCATGAAAAGAACAGTCAACAACGAATCACAAGAGCCTTGAGGCACAAGAAAGAAGAATCCTAAACCGGGCTCGGTGGCTCAACCTGTAATCCCGCGCTTTTGGGAGGCTGAGGTGAGTGGATTGTCTGAGCCCGCGGGTTCGAGACCCGCCTGGGCAGCGAGACCTCATCTCTACAATAAATCAAAAAATCAGTCGGGCGTGATAGTGCATGCCTGTAATTCCAGCTACTCGGAAGGCTGAGGCGGAAGGATCGCTGGAGCCCAGCAGGTCGAGGCTGCGGTGGCCGGGAGCGGCCACTGCACTCCAGTCTGGGCGACAGAGTGAGACTCCAACTCAAAAAAAAAAAAAAAAGAAAGAAAGAAGAATCCTTTGTTGTGCTTAATCCACTGAAACTTTGGAGTTGTTTATTACTGTAGCATGCTCAACTTATACTGATTAATAATATCTTATGTTTATTTCAAAGCAGCATCTTCCTTATGTACTCTCTTCCTGTGGTTATGTAGCATATTTACTAAATCTTTTAATGTCTATTTTGAAAATGGTTAAAATATATTTCATTTATGTTGATTTGAGATGATGTCCAAAGATTTGAGACAACTGGTGGCGATACAATACATAAAAATTCTAAATGAGGTTTTACTGTGTGGACAAAACAATAAAAAGAAGATTTGAATTGGGGAGCTGTATGAATGTCTGAGGTCTATAAGAAATTTTAAAATATTAATTTGACCAAAAAGATAAAAGTTTAAAACTAAAATGCATTTAATGTTTATGTTTACAGTGTAAATGCAGTGTGTTAGTGGTTGATTATTAATATGGTTTTAAAACCTTGTCAAAATCCAAAAGACTTAATAATGCTAAGAAAAACAATAGAATAATATATTATTAAAAACCAACTAATATTTTTAAGATTTAAAGTGCATACATTTAAAAGAAATGACTATGGTTGTAGTTTCAAATCTGCATTCTTAAAACACTACAGAAAGAATAAAACCTTTATTGAAAGTGATTCTACAAGTTACCAACTGGTCCTCTGAGTCTTTATTTTCATAATGTTATGCTGGGTATTTTTCATAGAAAATATCATTGTAAACTTTTAAAAAGTCAGACTTTTTAATTATTAGGATAAAATCATAGACCTTCCTTTTTTATGTTACTTTATATTTCTCAAGTCTCGTAATCCATTTAAATAGGTGTAGAGTTGGCCTTTGTGAATAAATATGAGAAAGAAAGGTAATGGATTTCAGATAGTAATGAAAATAATATTTGTTTTTAATTTATGTTTAAGTTGCAATCTTTGTTGGCAAAATTAAATAATTGGTAAATTCCTTTACTCCACTCCTTCTTCCCCCACCCCTCCTTAAGTGCAGCATGACTGAACACCCAGGTATGATGGATCAAACATAATTCTATTTAAATGGCAGGATTTACAGAACACACTTGGCATGCCAAACACATTTCTTTTAATCCAGTCTTAAGTTCTCTGGTGCAATTTGGATCATATGCAGCAAAAACTGAGAAGCAAACCAGTATCTACTAGAAGTATGGATCTGACTGAACCTAGTTTTCTGCGTTTCAGAAGAACATATAGTAATTATTTTTTTCCCATGACTCTGGTTAGATAAGGGAAGTTTCAGGAAGTGAGAGGTGACCTCTCACTGGCCATGTGGAGGTCTGAAACAGGGAGCTCTTGCCAGGGAAACTCTCAGAAAAATGGTGACAGAGACAAAATTTCCTTTTAGTGCTTTAATTTTATTCCTGTGAGTCCTGGAACTAACATTTCATGTTTCCAGTTTGAAAAGTACTAGTTCAAGAAAAATTACTTATGGCAATGAAGCAAAGGGCAGTGTTTCGGCAAAATACATTGCATTGAAGGTAAGGATGAATTTGCTAACAATATATTACTTTACATTTGTAGAGGGTTATTAGAGTTCTCGGAGCTTTTTGAGTATCATTTTTTTCCTTCCTAGAACACGAAAAAGATAATATTATAGCCATTTCATACCACATGTTACTCAAACTCACAAGATTTGTTAAGTTG
Organism: Cephalopachus bancanus; assembly: GCA_027257055.1. NCBI lineage: Eukaryota > Metazoa > Chordata > Mammalia > Primates > Tarsiidae > Cephalopachus > Cephalopachus bancanus. The sequence continues at coordinate 37,516 of JAPVLO010001708.1, read as the reverse complement.
AGCCCCAGAAACTAAAACCCTCAATCCTCTAACCTAGAGTGATCTCTACAGTAAGATCTCTACACCAAGATCATGAGCTTCTAAATATAACCCACTGATTAGATCCATTGTATATTGTGGGTGTAAGGATGAAATCCATTATAATAAAAGAATACTGTTTTAGTCGATCTTATATAGGACAAATATTTAGACAATGGTACAAAATATTTCTGTCCTTATTTCTATTAGAGTTGTTTTCTATGCTCATATCCTTTTGCTTGGGTGTTTTACCTCTTCATATGGCATTTTCTAGATATTTTTCTCCTTCTTTACCTCACCCTCAGCTCTTGGCTTAATCTAGGCAAGGAGGTATGCAGGGTTGGGATCTCCATGATGCCTTCAGAGATGCAAGGACTAGGGTTGCTATATCTCCTTAATACTTTCAGTCATTCAAATTTTTTTACAGCAGGGTGTGGGCAATGACAATGATATCCACTCAAGTACCTTGTGAATGACATGCAAATAAGTTAACAAAAACTCTCCTTTTTATTCTGTCCTGTAAACAATGAGAGAGAAGGAAAATTCTGTCCTTTTATAACCACCTCCCCACTCATCTTTACTTACCTTCAAAGAGATTTACAAGTAGTTTGGTCTGGCAGTACATGAAGCTAATAAAAGTAGCTCTGTGACTTCATGCTGACAACTGTCTTTGTCGCTGGGAAGAAAATGGTGAGAAAGGAGATATGATAGGTGAATTGAAAATCAAGAAACTCAAATACCTGCTGTATGTCTAAATGTCCCAGAAGTGAAAAGATAGCAGTCTTACCTCCACAGAGAAGTAGAATATGTTATTCCATCTAATCTTACTGCTGGTTTGTATAAGCAGTAAAAGGCATTATGGGTAATCACCATTTGACAGTATAATACATATCAATCAGCAAAATGACCCTAAGGGAGAGTGAGCAGTTGTAAAATCAAAATAAAGACCCAGTACTTTGTCCAATGATCTACACGTCAGGTCTGTGAACACTGTAAATGACAGTGTACATAAAGCCTAAAGAGAATTGGAATAAAATTTGAGCACTAACAGTATTTGCATGTTAGTAGCAAATGATATGCAAAGAAGGCTGGTTTCAAAAATACATTTAAGGGCTTCAGAGAACTACTGTGAACCCCATTGGTATAGTCTCCCTTTCTAACGCCATCCTAGCCTTTGATTGCCAACTTCCTTTTTACTCCAAGTCAAATCAGACTATAAAAGTATTAACATTAGTTTTCCATTGCACGAGTGTGCAAGGAAGTACAAGAGCAAAGCTGAACTCATAAAAAGAAAGAAGAACATGTCAAGGGATTGCAGAAACTTGAAGGCACAAAATTAATCAGAGAGTCCCCCCTCCCAACAAAAAAGACTGCAAGAAATAAGAGACAAAGGAAGGACTGTCCTTCCTGTCCTCTATTGCTTGCCCTTTACGATCACCAAGTCAGAGTTCTTCAAATGTCACAGACGAAGGTTAAGGAGGCCTCTAGTTAAAATGCAAAGTAGCTCTCACCTCAAAGTTATTCCATGGTAACATGACTGAAATCAAACTCGAAAAAATTTATCTTAAAGAATCTTTTCAGCAGAAAGCAAGAGAGAATTCCTGATTGTTTTCATTTTTAATCAGGAGTAGGAGAATTCAATCATAGAATTCTAAATTGCACAGTTTATTTTCAGAATTTAAGACTTAATCTCTGAGAAGTCAGCAGTATGAGGTAGGATCTGTCAATGGCAGCTTGTTGGTAATGCTATACCTCCCATTCAGGAAAGGATGGATGACAAATAATTATAATAATGAAGCTTAGTATTTTAAAATATAGTCTTAAATTAATTTACCATGTATAGATACAGATGCTTCTAACTTATGATGGGGTTTCATTTCAGTAAACTGATCATTACTTGAAAATATCATAAGTCAAATATGCATTCAATACCCATAACTTACTGAGCATCATAGCTTAGACTACTTAAATAGTTTGTCCACCTTAAATGTGCTCAGAGCACTAACATTAGCCTATAGTTGGACAAAATGATGTAACATAGAGCCTATTTTATAATAATAAATATTACATATCTCATGTAATTTATTGAGTACTGTACTGAAAGTAAAAAGTGGAATGGTTGTATGGACACTTAGACGTGGTTTTTACTGAATACAAATAGCTTTCACATTATCATTCAGTCAACAATTTATATAAGTGAAACCATCAAAGTTACCAACCATCTTGCACTTATTTTAAAAACTTGCACCTTAAATAAAGCCAAATAACAGGTTGATATAATTTTAAAATACATAAAAATAGATCTCTGACCAATAATGAAGAGTTTGTAATTGTAAAATAATTATAATAGCTTATATTTGTTTTGTGTTTACCATATGTTAGTTCTATAGATTTTGCTTGTCTGAATTCCCTCCAAATATCCCTTCAAACTATTCTTTGAGGTCAGTCAGATTATTATCCTTATTTATAGATAGGATATTGAAACAAAAATTTAATAACTTCCCCAACGTCACACAGATAGTGGTAAAGATAGGATGTGAATTCTGACTAATGACCTTGGAGCCCAATCTCCTGACCACTATATTCAGGCAGTTTTTATTAAATGAAATGATGTTTGTGAAAGTATTTGCCATAGATTAGCTGCCTAGAGAATTTTGTTGTTGTTTTGTTATTATTATTATTTTTCCCAAGCTGGAGTACAGTGGTATCATCATGGCTCACTGCAGTCTCCACCTCCTAGGCTATGGCAATCCTTCCACCTCAGCCTCCCAACTGGGATTGCAGGCATGTTTAATACCTGGTTAATTTTTACAAATTTTTTTTTTGTAGAGATGAGATCTCACTATATTGCCTAGGCTGGTCTCAAGCTCCTGGCCTCAAGCAATCCTCTTGCCTTGGCCTCCCAAAGTGCTGGGATTATAGGCATGAGCCACCATACCTGATCAGATGTTCAATTTATTCATTTTAGAAGAACTTCATAAGGTAAGCATTCCCATTAAATCTGACAGTTGGTAGATTTCTTGCCACTCATGTCTCTAAATGAAAATAATAAGCAGAAAAAGTTGTATATAAGTGTATAGTTAAATGAATATATAATATTTTACACTTAATTATATTATCTTGATCCTTTTGTAAATATATATTAAAAACAGTGTGCTTTGAAAAATAAGGAAGTATAGGTTCACTTTTGTCTTGGCTGTTTTGATGTACTTGTTAAGTCCTATCATTTGTGGTCAGTTACTCTGCCAAGTATGTAGTGGCCTGGAAAAAAAAGGCATTTCCTAGCTATATACAGATATTACTAATGCATCAAATAGGAAAGAAAATAATTGCCTAGGTTAATCACTAAATTTCTGATTTCCTGGCTTCCATTCTCAAGCTCTTGGAGGAGAATGTGCTGAAATATTAATTTTTAACAAATACATTTAAATAATTTCAAATACATCTAGTAATACATTTAAATAATACAGCACACAAATAAAGTTTGTATTTAACAGGGCACTTTGATGAACAATAATGTTTAATAGTAAACATGAATAGAAAACATATTATTGTCTACACTAACTTCAAACATCCTTAGATACACCCCAGGACTTTCCTCCTCTGAGATGCTGACATGGGTTTGAGTCTATCTGGAAACTTTTAGTCTGGAGGAGCTCTGACTAGAAGTACAAAATTCTGCCCAAGTTTGTTTACATGTACAGGCTGCAACTAGGAACAGTGATGAAAAATAAAACAAGTACATGGCAGTGCTGTAAGCATTATAAATCCCTGAGGAAATGTAAATGCTGTTATGATTATGACTGATATTGTTACAGTGACTAACAATTTAGTAGACGGAGGACATTTTTTCATTGTGTAAAGTCAAAAATTTACATTTCCTCTTTGCATGGCTCATTTCATGCAGCATTTTTTGAGTCATAAACAGGGAAAAGCAGTCTTCATGATGATTATAGTAATAATGAAAAATGCATCTGTGTGATAACTAGAGATATTATCAGAACTCTTGCCACATCTGACTGCTGTTTAATTTAACAATGCCCCACTCTTATTGTCCTGATCAAGAAAGCTCCAAGCCAGGCTCAGTGGCTCAGCCTGTAATCCTGTGCCTTTGGGAGGGTGAGGTGAGAGGATTGCCTGAGCCCGCGGGTTTGAGACCCACCTGGGCAACTTGGCGAGACCTCATCTCTACAATAAGTCAAAAAAAAATTAGCTGGGCATGGTAGCGCGTGCCTGTAGTTTCAGCTACCCAGAAAGCTGAGGCGGAAGGATAGCCAGAGCCCAGCAGGTTGAGGCTGCGGTGGCCGGGAGTGGCCACTGCACTCCAGTCTGGGCGACAAAGTGAGACTCCAACTCAAAAAAAAAAATAAAAATAAAAAAAGCTCTGAAAGCTATTCTCTGTTCAGTCAAGACTACAGTATAGGGCTATGGTGGGAAATGGGGAGTTTAGATTTAGAGAAAGTGTATTCTATGGCATATCTTGGCATAAAAAAAGGAACAGGATACTCACAGTCTCCATTCCTTGAAAGCAGGACAAATACACTTAAAATAATCTAAAATGAGATGTTTATTTTCAAGACATGGACTTTGGATGGCTGGAAAAGTTGCTGAGATGGAGGCTGAGGTATGAAAAAGGCATGCAAGATGAATTGAGTGCATCAAAGGCCCTGATGCTTCTTCTTTGCAGTCACTTTCTTTGACATGTAAATTTTTTTTTCCTCTCACTGTAGGGGTAGAGATAATTTCCTAGCTCTTGAATCTGGTCTGGTTCTGTACAATGTTTTGCTGTGTAACATATGGTTGACAAGACTGTCAGTTAAGTTACCTGCTGTAAGAGAGAATTTAGGCAACTTTCTTGACTTTGTTGATGCCATACCTGAGTTTCAAAGGTTCCATTTCACACTAAAAGAAATGCAACAAGAAGAAGTCAAGAAACAGTTCCAGAGCAAAATTCATTCTAGAATTAGTACCTTTTGAAACCTAGGTCTCATAATATTAATGATTCTTTCAACGGGTCTTCAACTTCCTGTTATTAGACTTAGTGCTTAAAGATTTCTGCAGTTATATGATAACACATGATTTAGGCCTGCTGTGAAGTGTCATGTTTTGTCAACTGACATTATTTTGCATATCAGTGCCCATTTATATATTGATTATAACAAATATGGTTTGAAAATAATAAATTTGGGCTTAGGGCAAGATGGCGACAGGCCGGCAGGGTCTGTGAAACCCTCTGCAAAACAGAACACCCATAAAGACCCTAGCTCTCTTCCAGGTGCTGCAGTCCAATCTTCCGCAGCCTGCTCTTCACAGGGTGCTCAGCTGCCACTGTCACCCGCGGTCACTACTCAGATATTGCGACAAACCAGACTGCTCCTGCAGTCGCCGCATGGGACTGGGCTACTCCTGCAGTCGTGGATACCACCGCTGGATCATTTCCAGCTCATACCTGAAGAAATCCACGACTTCAGACCATGAATCCCTGCAAGCAGGATCTTCTGAGATCCCCTCTGCCATCCCATGCCCCAGCGCAGAGAAAGGCCTGTGGAACTTTCCCAGTGAAGTTGCAGCTGCACGTTGCAGATCTGTAGCAGGTTCCCTCCACTCTGAACTGTAGCGTGGGATAGCACCACCTGCTGGGGAACCAAGGTAATAACATCAAAACGGGAAGGGCAGAGGCTTATCTCGCTTGAAAAATGGAAAAAGCCAGATCTCAGTAATAGACTGGACAGGGGGCCCATATCTGAACTGTTCTTCACAGCAGGCCAGGGGCAACTGACCCTAATGGTGGACAAATCTACAGGTCTGCAAAGACAGCTAGAAATCAGAGCTGAAAGGACATTGAACTTAAAGGAAAAGTCCCAGAGTGTGCTTGATTGGTTGTGCTAGTATACTGACTTTAATCTATCCCTCCCCCCATTTTTTTCTCTTTTTTTTCTTTTCTCCCCCCCCTTTTCCTTTTTTCTTATTAGTTGTAAATCCCATCTTTGTATAAAGGAATAACACACCAACAAGGAGGTTGATCAACGTGTACATTAGCATCATTGTATGTTTTAGATTTTTATATGGCTGTTAGTTAGTTTTCAGTCATGGTTATTGTTTTTCTTTATATTTGTTTCAGTCTTTAGGTTTCTTTTCACTTACCAGTTGGTACACCCAGCTGTTTTTCCTCTCACCCCTCTCTCTCTCCACCCCCCCCCCCCACTGCCTGCTCTACTTTCTCCCCTCTGTTAACTTCATTTTGCTTTCAGGGAGTAAACCTACAACCCCACTACATGGACAGACTTCAAGGCAGTGGGAAGTGGGTTTCAGACTATCCATATGGCTGCTGGTGAACACCAGGATCTGCAGAGAGATTTTGAATCACAGCTCCCCTCTTAATTAAATCCCAAAACTACAAAAAGGACTGCCCTCAACCCGCAGTCCAACTCCAGAACTGAACAAAGCAGTAGGAAATATATTAAGAAGAATAGGAGATTGAACAAACAGAAGTAAAAGAAACACCTCCACCCCCTGCATAACAGAATTAAAGAAGATGGGGAAGTGGAGGGAAGGGAAAAGTAGGGAGGGAAAATCTGCACAAATGAAGAAAAACAAAAAGAGGAACACAGGGCCCACACAGAAGCCTGGGAGGTCAGACACTGAGAAAACAGACTTCAGAACACAAACAATGAAGAGCCCCCAGAATGACTGGTCACAACCAACAAAGCCAGACATCAAGGCATTAATAGAATTTAAAAAAATGAGGAGAGTCAAGAGGAAATAGGAAGGAGCTGATGACAGAAATAACAGTAGTAAAGAATACTGTGATGGAAATAAATAATAAACTAATTAGCATGGAAAGCAGAATTAGCCAAGCAGAAGAAATAATCTCAGAACTTTAAGACCAAAATATAGAACTAACCTGAACTGTCAAAAACATAGAAAAGAAGCCTAAAAACTCAGAACAAAACCTTCAGGAGATGAATGATTACTTCAAGAGACCCAATCTAAGAGTAGCTGGCCTTCCTGAGGCAACAAGAGAGTCAGAGGTCACACTGGAACAAACATTTCATGAAATCATTCAAGAAAATTTCCCTCATCTCATCAGTGATTCAAAAATTCAAGCACAAGAAATTCAGAGGACCCCTGCAAGACAATATATGAGAAGACCTACTCCCAGACACATAATAATTCACCTAAACAAAGTAGCTATAAAAGAAAAAATCCTAAAGGCAGCAAGAGAAAAGGCCAGACTACCTACCAGGGAAGACGAATTAGAATAGCATCAGATTTATCCACAGAAACCCTTCAGGCGAGGAGAGTCTGGAGCCATATCTTCAAAGTTTTAAAAGATAGACAATTTCAGCCAAGAATAACCTACCCAACCAAACTAAGCTTCATTAGTGAGAGAGAATTAAAATCTTTTCCAGATATCCTATCCCTAAGAACCTATGCTGCCACCAGACAACCTCTACAAGAAACACTTAAGAAAGTTCTGAACACAGAAGAAAAGGAAAAAAGAACAACAACATTCTTCACAAGAGTACAGGCAAAAGATTAAGAACACACATGAACTGATTCCAAACAAAAAGAAAGTCAACAAACAAACAGGAACAACAACTCTGTAAGAACCTTATGACAGGGATCAACTCTTGCATTTCAATTAGCTGCCTAAATGTGAATGGACTAATTGCACCATTGAAAAGACATAGAATGGTAAAGTGGATAAAACATCATCAGGCAACAATCTATTGCCTTCAAGAGACTCACCTCACTAGAAAGGACACCTACAGACTCAAAGTAAGAGGATAGGAAACAAACTTTCAGGCAAATGGAATACCAAAGAAAGGAGGAGTAGCGATCTTAATTTCAGACAAAATACCCTTCAAGCTATTAAAAATCAAAAAAAGATACAGAAGGCCACTACATAATGATAAAAGGCTCAATCCATCAACAAGAAATATCTATCCTAAACATATATGCACCTAACATAGGTGCACCAACTTTCATAAATCAAGTTCTAGGAAAACTAAAGAAAGATATTGACTCTAACACCATCATAAATGGGGGACTTTAATACCCCACTTACAACTCTAGACAGATCATCAGGACAAAAAATCAGCAAGGATATCCAGATCCTCAATGTGACTTTGGACAAAAGGACTTAATTGATATGTACAGAACACTCCATCCAAAGACCACAGAATACACATTCTACTTATCACTGCATGGAACGTATTCTGAGATAGGCCACATAATTGGCCATAAATCAAGCATAAGCAAATTTAAAAGGACTGAAATTCTACCATGTATCTTCTCAGACCACAATGGAAAAAATTAAACATTGACAGCAACAAGATCCCCACAAAACCCACAAAGACATGGATACTAAACAGCATGATGCTAAACAACTCCTGGGTCAATGATGAAACCAAAACAGAGATCAAATATACATGGAAATAAATGAAAATGAAGAAACATCTAACTAAAATCTCTGGGACACCTTAAAAGCTGTAGTAAGAGGAGAATTTGTATCCCTACAAACACACATGAAGAAAATGGAAGGAACTCAAATTAATGGCCTAACAAGCCACCTAAAGAAGCTGGAAAAGCAAGACCACAAAAACCCTAATTTCAGCAGAAGAATCCAAAACCCTAATTTCAGCAGAAGAATCCAGATCACCAAAATAAAAGCCCAAATCCAGAACATAGAAGACAAAAAGATAATATAAAAAAAATCAATGAAACAAAAAGCTGGTTCTTTGAAAGGATAAACAAGATTGATGGTCCACTAGCTAGACTGACCAAGAAAAAAATGAGAAAAAACCCAAATTAGCACAATCAGAAACACAAAAGATGAAGTCACATCAGACCCTGAAGAAATACAAAAGACCATTGGAGACTACTATGTACACTTGTATGGAAACAAACTTGAAAACCTTAAGGAAATGGAGGACTTTCTGATATCACAGAACCTACCTAGGTTGGAACAAGAAGAAATTGAGACCCAAAGTAGACCAATAACAATCAAGGAAATCGATTACATAATAAGAAAACTACCTACAAAAAAAAAAAGCCCTGGTCCAGATGGCTTTCCAGCAGAATTCTGCAAGACATTTAAGGAGGAGCTGATACCAATCCTACTGAGGATATTCCAGGTGATTGAAAAAGATGGAACTCTTCCCAAATCATTTTACGAAGCCAACATCACATTGATACCCAAGTCAGGTAAGATCCAACAAAGAAAGAAACTACAGGGCAATATCTTTGATGAACATAGATGCTAAAATTCTCAACAAGATCCTAGCAAACCGGATTCACCAATACATCTTAAAAATCATCCATCATGTCCAAGTAGGCTTCATTCCTGGGATGCAAGACTGGTTCAACATTCATAAAACCATAAATGTAATTAAATACATCAACAGATGTCAAAAGAAAAACCACATGATTATATCATTAGATGCAGAAAAAGCTTTTGATTAAATACAGTACCCCTTCTTGATAAAAATTCTCGAACATCTAGGCATATGGGGAACATACCTCAAAATAGTAAAAGACATCTACAAGAAACCCACAGCCAGCAAACTCCTAAATGGACAAAAATTAGAACCATTTCCCCTGAAAACTGGAACAAGACAAGGATGCCTACTCTCACCCCTCCTGTTCAACATAGTATTGGAAGTCCTGGCTCATGCAATCAGAGAAGAGAAGGCAATCAGGGGTATCCAAAGAGGAAAAGAGGAAATCAAGTTATCTGTCTTTGCAGATGATATGATTGTGTACCTTGAAAACACAAGAGAATCTGTCAAAACCTCCTTACACTGATAAAGGCCTTTGGCAAAGTCTCAGGATACATAATAAATGTGCAAAAGAAAATCGCATTTCTTTACACCAATAATAAACAAACAGAAACCCAAATGAAAAGCACAATTCCATTCATAATAGCCACAAAAATATGAAATATCGTGGCATCTTCCTAACCAGATTGTGAAAGACCTTTACAATGAAAACTACAAAACACTGCTCAAAGAAATCAAGGATGACACAAACAAGTGGAAAAATATCCCATGCTCATGAATTGGAAGAGTCAACATTGTGAAGATGTCCATCTTACTTAAGGCAATCTACAAATTCAATGCAATATCCATTAAATTGCCAGCAACATTCTTCTCAGACCTAGAAAAAATAAGACAGAAATTCATATGGAACACAAACATCCAGGAATAGCCAGAACAATCCTCAGGACACACACAAAAAAGCAGGTGGTATCACATTACCAGACTTCAAACTTTACTATAAAGCTACAATCATTAAAATAGCTTGGTGTCGGTACAGGAACAGGCATATAGATCAATGGAATAGAATTGAGATTCCAGAAGCAAAACCTCAATTTCTCAACAAACTCATCTTCAATAATGCCTCCACCATCTACCACTGGGGAGAGGAGAACCTATTCAGTAAATGGTGCTGGAAATACTGGCTGATCACATGCTGAAGATGGAAACAGTAACCCTATCTGTCCTTATGCACAAAGGTTAACTCCAAATGGATCAGAGACCTAAATGTAAAACTTCCAGTCATAAGAACCTTAGAAAATGTGCATACCCTCATGGAAATTGGAACTGGCATCCAATTCCTGAATAAAATCGGAAACCCACAGTTCATAAGAGAGAAGATAGACAAGTGGAACCTATTAAACTGACAAGTATCTGCAAAGCCTAAGAAACCATCAAGAGAGCAGGGAGACAGCCTACAGACTGGGAAAAAGTATTTGCCAACACCAGGTCTGACAAAGGCTTAACATTTTGGATCTACGAGGAACTCAAATGTGCTGAAAAGAAGAAAACAAACAACCCTATTATAAAATGGGCAAAAGATATGAAAAGACACTTCACAAAGGAAGATATCCGAGCAGCCAACAGACACATGAAGCAATGTTCAACCTCAGTAATCATCAGGGAGATGCAAATCAAAACCACACTGAGATACAACCTAACTCAAGTCAGAATGGCAATTATCAACAACTCAAAAAATAACAGCTGCTGGATAAAGTGTGGCAAAAAGGGCACATTTCTACACTGCTGGTGGAACTGTACACTAGTGCAACCTCTGTGGAAAGCAGTGTGGCGATTCCTAAAAGCTCTAAATATCAACCTCCCATATGACCCCACAATCCTCCTACTTCAGAATATATCCTGAAGAACTGCAATCACTCTATAAAAAAGGTACCTGCACATGTATGTTTATTTTGCTATTGCTATTCATAATAGCAAGATCCTGGAAGCAACCATGGTGCCCATCAAAAGAGGACTGGATTAAAAAAAAATGTGGTACATATATACAATGCAATATACGCAGCTATAAAAAAGAATAAAATCATGAAATTTGCAGCAACCTGAGTGGAACTAGAGTCTATAATACTGAGTGACCTCTCACAGAAACGAAGATCTGAGTATCACATGTTCTCACTCATATAATGAACCTTGAACATCCGATGTATAAGAAAATGACTGAGAGTAGTGGGAAACTATGGGGGGAAGGGAGATGGGATTAATGGTAGCAAATGTCTGTCTGGGGATGGAGAAACACCTCTTATCAACAGGGTTCCTGAATGAAACATATGTGTATACCTAACCCTTAACTGTACCCCACAATATCATAATAAAAATATTGATAAAAAATATAAAAAAGAAAATAATAAATTTGTGCTTCTATTAAAAAAAGCTAAAGTTATAATATAAATTTCGGTATTAAGGCCTCAAGTGTCTGTGCTTCCATTGTTTCTTTTGCATTTTTCCTATTGTCATAAGAATTTGCCACAGCTAGCCTGCTGAAAGAGAAGACCATGGAGAGCATAGCTGAGTTACCCAACATTTGATCAGCCATCATGGTGCAAACCTAGCCAAGATTTTAACTGTTTGGTTAGGACAGCTGATTCCAAACACATGAACAACAAATAGTTACTGTTTAAGACAGTCGTGTCTTGTGTTGTTGGTTGTGTATTATTAATGTGGCAATAAATAATTGATACAGCATGTGTGGAGGTGATGAAACCAGTAACAGTGAAAATGCTTGCCTGCTTGGAGTGAGGTGAAGGAATGTATAGATTTATACTTGGAAAATTAATTGGTTCACTCTTCTGGTATGAATACACACAGTTAGCTAGTTGAACATCAGCAAAAGCAGATTATATCTAACTTTGATTTAGTATTCCTGAAGCCTTCAATCTTAAAACCTTTCTTGCAGGAGATTACATATTATCAGTTAATTATATCCATTGGAATTTATCGCTTGTCCAGGTTTTCACTTTAGTACCAACAGAACATTTCATTAAATATTTTCATTCATTACCTTATCACTTGAAGAGAATCTCTTAGTTTTTATTTTCACTTCTTTTTTTTTTTTTTTTTGAGTTGGAGTCTCACTCGGTCGCCCAGACTTGAGTGCAGTGGCCGCTCCCGGCCACTGCAGCCTCGCCTGCTGGGCTCTGGCGATCCTTCCACCTCAGCCTTCCAAGTAGCTGGAATTACAGGCATGCGCTGCCACACCCGGCTGATTTTTTGATTTATTGTAGAGATGAGGTCTCGCTGCCCAGGCGGGTCTCGAACCCACGGGCTCAGGCAATCCACTCACCTCAGCCTCCCAAAGGCGCGGGATTACAGGTTAAGCCACCGAGCCTGGCTTATTTTCACTTTTATTAAAATACGCTTACCCTCATTTCTTTTCTTATGTTGGTCAGGGTGCCTGTAGGAAAAGATGGAGAACTAAAAACTAGAAAGAAGATTGAATAAATGGATCGTTTACATTCATCTAGGTGAGGAAAACCACAAGATATCATACAAGATTAATATTAGAAATACTGGGACTGGAGGTACTCTAGGCTGAAGGATTGAGACAGCTAGCTCTTACAACCTGAAAGGAGAGTGCCCTTTGGAAAGAGTTCTGCAGGTAGGGTACTGTGAGAATATCTTGAGTTCACACTTCTTTCTCTAACTTCCTCATGGCACCCCATTAACCAAAGTCAAAATGTTCAAGGGAGTTCATTGAGTTAGTTGTTATTGAGAACCTTAAGAAACTAAGGTGAAGAATGATATGGGGTTAATCTGAATCATAGCACACATACCTTAAGTATTTTACTACCTCTTTTCTCAGGGGCAATTCACTATTCCTAGAAGCTGTAAATATCAACTGAAGGATATTGACTCATTAGGCTGTGAGCATTGCCTAGATGTAAGATGATTAACATTACACATTGAAAAACTCATAATATGCATTTTATTGTCAAAACATTTCTGATTTCTCTGAGAATCTCAGGAGCAACTGCTACTGAATAACCTATCTAACTTGCCAGCAACAAACAATGCTGAAATCCTAATATCATACAAGACCTCAAAAAGACCCATTGATCACATGGTGTTAGACTGATTACATTGGGCTTCCTTTTTCCTGGAAGCAGCAGCCACTGGTCTTTACTAGAATCAGCACATATACAGCTACCAATTTGTTTTTCTACTTTTGGGGCCTTGACCAGCACAACTACCCAAGGATTTACAAAAGTAATAGATTCACTGACACAGCGTTGCATAATATTGCCCCAAAGCCAGGGACCTACTAAACTTTGAAGGAGGTGTGGGCTATGGGATCTACTGTTCTTACCACAGCATCATCTATAAGCTATTTGACAGATACCTGTTTGAAAGCATTGTTGAGGTGAAAGATTGGAGAGATTACCCTTCAAGGATAAGTTACTGTCCTCCAAGACAAGGTATACATCCCATAACCAAAGCTATTATTTCAAGCTATGTCCATTAAAGATAGAATTTATGAATGAGAATGCCAAAGTATAAAAATAGAAGTGGTACAACTTCTCATATGTCCCTATTTCTGCTTTCTGTCCTCCAAATTTAGATTCTATGATCTAGAGGTCCTTTCTGCCAGGGAAGGAATGCTCACACTAGAAGACTCAGGGAAAGTGTTATTGAACTTCAAGATGTGGCTATCACTAGGTCATTTTCAAGGCCATGCTGGCAGGGTAGTTGATAACAATTATTAGGATATTGCAGAACTGCTATTATGCATTGGATGCAGGGAAGAACATACCCCATAGACAGGAGTCGGCAAAATTTTTTCTAGAAAGAAGCATGGAATATATATGAAGCATATGTTGTCTGTCACAGCTACTCAACTCTGTCTTCAAGTGTAAAAACAGCTGTTGAAATTTCATGACTATGTACTAATAAAACTTTATTTACAAAATCAGTTGTGGGCAGGATTCAGCTATGAAACAGAGTTTACTTTTTACTCATTTCTTTATGCTTAAATATGTTGGTAAATAAAAAAATGCAATCCCAAGACTCCCCAGAAAGGCATGGTAGCTAGGATGTAGAGCCCTCATGAATGAGAGTTATGTCACACCACCAGAGATGTCTTACAAATCAGGCATAGTGCTAGTTGAAGATGAGAGAAAAACCTGAATAGATATTTGAGGGATGAGAAGAAAAGAACTTGTGACCTCCAGGTCAGTTGCAGTGATAGACTACAGTATGTCCTATTAATTTTTATCTTTTTTTGTTTCTCCAAAGAAGAGGAAAACAAGAATACTGTAGGTGTTGTTCCCAGAAGAGTTCAATTTATTACATGATGTAACAGAAGAAATGGACTGTAGCAGATGTTGCAGTCCACTGCTCTGATACCTTCTTGGAACAGAGATTCTTGGAACACAGAATTGTTGGTTGTTGATGACTGGTTTCTGAATTGTTTGGGAATTGCCCTTGGCCAAATGGAGTTACTTTATACAAAATTATGTACCCCTTTCAGTAACTGAATAATGCATATTATGGAACCTTTACAAAGACCTTTGCCATGATTACATATCTTTGTCATGATTATATATCTTTGTTATGATTTAGGAAAATTCTAAAGGATCATGTTAGCTCCAGAACTACCATACAGTTGATCGAGTTCTCACTTGGAATACATTATGCTTTTCATTTTTGCTTGCTTATTTATTTATTTTTACTTTAATTTTAGATTGGGGGGAATACATGCATGTTTGTTACATGGACACATTGTGTAGTGATGCGATGGGTTCTCAGGTGGCTCATTCCCCAGATACTGAGCATTGCACCTAGAAATTTTTGAACCCTAGTCTCCTTCCCTACCTTCTCTCTTTTTGGTGTCTCCAGTGTCTATTATTTCCATCTTTGTGGGTTTAGCTCCTGCATGTAAGGGAGAACACATGGTATTTGATTTTACATTTCTGAGTCAGTTCACTTAGTATCATGAGCTCTAGCTCTGTCCATGTTGCTGTGAAAAGTATGGTTTCTTTTTTAATGGCTATGTGGTATTCTATATCACATTTTCTTTATCCCATCAATTGTTGGTGAGCACTAAGGTTGGTCCCATGATTTTGCTATTGTGAATAGTACTGCAATGAACATACAAGTATAGGTCTCTTTTTTATATGTTGAATTCAAGTAGAATTGCTGGGTTAACCTGCAATACAACTTTCAGTTCTTTGAGAAATCTCCATACTGTTTTCTATAGATGTAGAATTAGTTTACAATCCCAACAGTGAGTGAGCATTCCCTTTTCTCTGCAAATGTATCAATATCTGCTGTTTACTGACTTTCTAATAATAGTCACTCTGATTGGTGTGAGGTGATATTTCATTGTGACTTTAATTTGCATATCTGATGATCAGTGATGTTGAACATTTTGTTCATATTTTTTTTACCACTTGTGTGCTTTTGAAATGTGTCTCTTTATGTCCTTTGGTCACTTTTTGATGGTTATTTGTTTTTAACATGCTGGGTTGCTTTAGTTTCTGGCATCAGTGGTTCTGATTGAATTTGTTTGAGTCTTCTCCCTTTTTTCTTGGTTAGTCTAGATAGTGGTCTGTCAATTTTGTTTATCCTTTCAAGGAACTAGCTTTCTGATTCATTGATCCTTTGTATCTTTTTTCTGTTGTTGCTGTTCTCAATTCCATTTACCTTTGCTCTGATCTTCATTATTTATTTTATTCTGCTGCCTTTAGGTTTAGATTTTTCTTGGTTTCTAGTTCTTTGAGGTTCAAGTTTAAACTGTTGATTTCTAATATCTCCATCAGTTTGATGAAGGCTTTTAATGTTGTAAGCTTTCCTCTCTGGACTGAGTTTGCTGTGTCCTGAGGTTTTGATAGGTTGTCACTATTTTAACTAGTTTCAATAATTTTTTTGATTTCTGGTTGAATTCCATTGTTTACCCAAGCGTCACTCAGGAACAACTTGTTCAGTTTCCATTTACAGTGTAGTTTTGAGACTCCTCCGGTTATTGATTTCCAATTTAATTACACTGTGGTCTGAGAATATAGTTAGAATATTTTTTATGTTTTTAACTTTATTGAGATTTGCTTTATAGCTAAGTATATGATCTATTTTGGAAAATGTTCTATGTGGAGATGAGAAGAATGTATATTTGTCAATCATTGGGTGAAAATTCTGTAGATGTCTGTTAGGTGCCTTTGGTCTACAGTCCAGTTTAGTTCCAGTGTTTCCTTGTTAAATTTCTGCTTTGGTGATTTGTCTAGTGATGTCATTGGGGTGTTGAAGTCATATACTGTTATGGTATTGTTACTGATATTTTTCTTAAGATCAAGTAGTGTCTGCTTCATGAATTTGGAAGCTCTCATGATTGATGTATGTATATTTAAGACAGTTAATTTTTCTTGCTTAATTGTACCCCTTTATTATTAAATAATGCCCATTTTTGTCATTTTTTAACCATTTTTGGTTTAAAATCTGAATTGTTTGATATGAAGATGGCTACTCTGCCCATTTTTGTTTTTCATTCACCTGATGTATCTGTTTCCATCCATTCACTTTGTTTCTGGTCTTTGTCCAGTAAGTAGACATCTTCTAGGCAGTGTAAGGTTGGGTCTTGATTTTTTATCTAGTTTGTCACCTGGATTCTTTTAAGTGGAAGATTGGACAATTTATGTTCAAGGTTAATATTGATATGTGAAGCTTTGTCTCTCTCATAGTTTTATGAGTTACCTGACTTGGGGATTCAAATGTGTACTTGCTTTAAAGGGTCTATGAGCTTTCAATTTGTGTGATCATTGTGATAGTGAGAGTTGCTTCATTTTCAAGTTTAGAACTCCACTGGGCATCTCTTGAAGAGTTTATTTAGTGGTAACACATTCCCTTAGTGTTTGTCAGGGAAAGATTTTATTTCTCTTGTGTTTATAAAACTTAGTTTGGTTGAATATAAGATTCTTGACTGGCATTGTTTTTCATTAAGTAGATTGAAAATAGTCCACTCTCACCCCTCCTGTTCAATATAGTATTAGAAGTCCTGGCTAGAGCAATCAGACAAGAGAAGGTAATCAGGGGCATCCAAATAGGAAAAGAGGAAGTCAAGTTATCTCTCTTTAAAGATGTACCCTTGAAAACCCAGGAGAATCTGTCAAAAACCTCCTTACACTGATAAAGGACTTTGTCAAAGTCTCAGGATATAAAATAAATGTTCAAAAGACAATGACATTTCTTTATACCAATAATAAACACATAGAAACACAAATAAAAAGCACAATTCCATTCACAATAGCCACACAAGAAATGAAATACCTTGGCATCTTCCTAACCAGAGACATGAAAAAGCTTTACAATGAAAACTACAAAACACTGCTCAAAGAAATCAAAGATGACACAAACAAGTGGAAAAATATCCCATACTTATGGATTGGAAGAATCAACATTGTTAAGATGTCCATCCTACATAAGGCAATCTACAGATTTAATGCAATACCCATCAAATTACCAGCCACATTCTTTTCAGACCTAGAAAAAACAATACAGGAATTCATATGGAAATACAAATGACCAAGAATAGCCAGAACAATCTTCAGGGAAAAAAAGAAAAGCAGGCAGTATCACATTACCAGACTTCAAACTTTATTATAAAGCTATGGTAATCAAAACAGCTTGATACTGGTACAAAAACAGGCTTATAGACCAATGGAATAGAATTAAGATTCCAGAAGCTAAACCTCAATTTCTCAACCAACTCATCTTCAACAAAACCTCTACAACCTACCACTGGGGAGAGGAGAACCTATTCAGTAAATGGTTCTGGGAAAACTGGTAGACCACATGCAGAAGACTCAAACAAGACCCCTATCTGTCCACATACACAAAAATTAACTCTAAATGGATCAGAGACCTAAATGTAAAACCTCAAACCATAAGAACCTTAGAAAATGCAAGACACACCCTTATGGAAATTGGAACTGGCATCCAATTCCTGAACAAAACCGGAAACCCACAGGCCATAAGAGATAAGATAGACAAGTGGGACCTCATTAAACTGACAAGCTACTGCAAAGCCAAAGAAACCATCAAACGGGCAAGGAGACAGCCCACAGACTGGAAAAAAGTATTTGCCAACTCCAGGTCTGACAAAAGCTTAACATCGTGGATCTACAAGGAACCCAAACATGCTGAAAAGAAAAAAAAAAAACCCATTATAAAGTGGGCAAAATATATGAACAGACACTTCTCAAAGGAAGACATCCGAGCAGCCAACAGACACATGAAGAATGTTAAACCTCACTAATCATCAAGGTTATGCAAATCAAAACCACACTGAGATACCACCTAACTCCAGTCAGAATGGCAATTATCAATAACTCAAAAAATAACAGTTGCTGGAGAGGGTGTGGTGAAAAGAGAACACTCCTACACTGTTGGTGGGAGTGCAAACTGGTGCAGCCTCTGTGGAAAACAGTGTGGCGATTTCTAAAAGCTCTAAATATCAACCTCCCATATGACCTTGCAATCCCCCTACTGGGAATATACCCTGAAGAACTCAAATCACTCTACCAAAAAGATACCTGCACACGTATGTTTATTGCAGTATTGTTCACAATAGCAAGAACCTGGAATCAACCATACTGTCCATCAAAAGAGTACTGGATTTTAAAAAATGTGGTATATATACACAATGGAATACTACACAGCCATAAAAAAGAACAAAATCATGAACTTTGTGGCAACCTGGATGGAACTAGAGTCAATAATATTGAGTGACCTCTCACAGAAACAAAGATCTGAGTATCACATGTTCTCACTCATATAGCAGACCTTGAAAATCCACCGTAATACTATTAAAAAAGGACTGACAGTGGTGGGAAACTATAGGGGGAAGGGGAAGGGAGGTGGGATTAATGGTAATCAATATCTGTCTGGGGACAGGGAGACACCCCTTATCAACAATGGTGCCTGAAAGAAGCATATTTGTATACCTAACCCTTAACTGTACCCCACAATATCAAAATAAAAGATATTGATGATAAAAAAAAGAAATTAGTCCCCGATTCTCTTTTTGGCTTGCAGAGTTTCTGTTAGAAATCTGCTGTTAGTCTAAGTTTCTTTTCTTTGCAAATGATTTGGCACTTCTCTCTTACTGCACTTATGAAAATTTTCTTTTACACTAACTTTGAAAAATCGGACACTGATATCCTTTTGTGAGGTTCTGGTGATGCATCTTACAGAAGGTATTTTGGTTTCTTGTATCTTGATATCTAAATCTCTCTTAAGACCAAGGGAGTAATCTTGAATTATTTTTTTGTATATAATTTCAATACTTT
Organism: Cephalopachus bancanus; assembly: GCA_027257055.1. Classification (NCBI taxonomy): domain Eukaryota; kingdom Metazoa; phylum Chordata; class Mammalia; order Primates; family Tarsiidae; genus Cephalopachus; species Cephalopachus bancanus. The sequence continues at coordinate 17,886 of JAPVLO010001708.1, read as the reverse complement.
TTCCTTTACTTTCTTCTCCCTCTGGAACGCCTATAACCTATATGTTTGTTTGCTATACATAGTCACATTTTTCTTCTAGGCTTTGCTCATTCTTCTTTTTTCTTTATTTCTGCCTGACTGGGTTAGTTTGAAGAGATTATTTGACATTTGTTTTACTTTTTCTTTTTTTTTTTTTTTGAGTTGGAGTCTCACTCTGTCGCCCAGAGTGTCGACCTGCTGGGCTCCGGCAATCCTTCCACCTCAGCCTTCCGAGTAGCCATTATTACAGGTGCGCACTACCACACCCGGCTTATTTTTTGATTTACTGTAGAGATTAGGTCTCCCTGTCCAGGTGGGTCTCAAACCCGCGGGCTCAGGCAATCCACTCACCTCAGCCTCCCAAAAGCGCGGGATTATAGGCTGAGCCACCGAGCCCAGCAACATTCGTTTTTCTACTTGGTCTAACCTACTGCTATAGCTTTGTACTGTGTTTTATATTTCCACCATTGCCTTTTTAGTTGTTTTTTTTTTTAATGTCCTCAATCTCTCCTTTTACCTGCTGAATTGTTCTGTTAATTTCTTTGTGTTGGTAATCAGCCTTATCTTGCATATCAGTGACCTTCTTTAAAATCAGCATTCTAAAGTCATTATCTGACATTTCAGAGATTTAATTTTGGTTAGGTTCTGCAGTTGAATAATTGGTATGCCCCTTTGGAGGGGTAACACTGTTTTTTCACTTTCGGAGTTGTTTCTCCAGTTCTTTCTCATCTGGATGAACTATGGCAGCTAATCAATATGAGCTCCTATATAGGTAGCCTATATATGTAAACTTTCCCAAGTGTTGATAGTAATGGCAATGTAGTGGAGATATGGACTGGCTCACTCGCTCCTGAGACAGGGATGGCAGGGTTTTCATGACGCTTAACTTGATCCTGGGCAGTATGTAATAATGTCTGCAGATTAATTGTTGTGATGTGTTCTTAAACCTCCAGGTTAGGAGGTGATGCCTATGGATAAAAACTAGGTACTGTCAATAGGAATAAATATTTAATTCATCCTCTTTTACTGGAAGATACGCTCTGTTGTCTCAGCAGTGAGCTGGTCTACAGAGTACACAGTCTGAGGTCCCAGATCAATGCTGGAGAGGGGACAAACAAGGTAGATGGGACTAAACCAAGCTGATCCACTGATGTCAAGCACCAAGCATTTAAATTCTAGTGAGTGGTCTTTGAGTCTCCAGAAGAGTGTCTCAGTGAGGTGTTAGAGGACTTTGGCTGTCTCAAGTTCTCTGCTCAGGAAAAAAAAAGGATGACCAAAACTCCTATTCTAGAAGAATGGAGGCTCCAGATACCTAGTGATAAGTCTGAGCATTGAGCAGAGACAGCACCACAACACCAAGGGCTCTCCCTTAGGGGGAAGGGTGGCTCAGGTTCCTAATTCAGGTGATTGAATCTATTAGGCGATGGAGGACAGAGGACTTCTTTGCACAAGGATCACTGCCCAGGAAGGAAGAGTCAGCTTAGGCTCCTAATTCGGGCATGTAGAAATGGAAACTGCCTGATCCTTGGTACTCACGAGGGCATACTTCCCTGACAGACCAGAAGGGCAGGGCTGTGGTCCTCCACAAAGACATGTATAGACTGATTCTTGGCCATGGAATTAACTTTGGTTTCAGGTCTCATTACTGAGGAGAAACCACAGGATAATGGACTCTCCTGCTGCTCAAACTGCTGAATCAAGTGCAGAGGGGTGAGGCCCGTCCTGTCACTTAGACGGCTTTCCTTGTGTAGGAGTGGCCTTCATTTTCCTCAGTATTGCTAGGGCATGTTACCCCCACTAGTCTGGAAGGAAAGCTGGGACTCTTCACAATAGTGCTACCAAAAAGTTCTAGGTTGCAAAACTGGCATTGACCACAGAATTGTTCATGAAAAACCATGGCTAAGCAACTCTTCTGCTCAGGATGCAAATCCTGAGAGTGGAAGTGAAAGAGAGCTGCTAGACTTTTGTCACTTAGTTAGCTTTTCTGGGTGTTCCTCTGTATTGCTGAGGCCCATTGTCATAATTGTCCAAAGCAGGGTGTGGGGCTCAGGCAGTGATACACAGGGGTCAATTCTGGGTCACAGATCTGACTCTGGCAGCCTGTCTTCTTTCCAGGAGGGAAACGTGGTTGGGTTGGGGGTCTCCTGCTGTTCTTAGCCTGTGGTTGGTGCAGGGGGCCGACCCCTGCAAGTTTTGGGGAATCCCTTGGAAGATGTGGTGGCATCGGCGAATCTGTAGGGATAGATATTAAAAGAAAGAAAGAGAAGGTGAAATAAAGTAAGTGGACAACTGTTCAATGAAATGAGCAGAAGCCGTTTATTGAAAGTTACAGCTGGTATTTATCCCCCAAATTTTCACAGGCAGTCTCACAAGTCTTTCATGTGAACACAAAGCCAGGTGCGGGGGGGCATCCCCCACCCAACAGATGCTTAGGTGTGAGGAGGAACAAACCCCAAGATTGTCTTATTGTTCCCTTTGCTAGTTAATGTTCTTCAAAAGCGGTGTAACAATCCTTACTAGCCTAATGATGCTCTGATAATCAATAACTTCTAGAGCTCACACAAAACCCATGATGACTATCTTAAACTTTACTACTTACACAATGCTACGGAAGCTCTTAATTATAGCTTAAGCCAATTTCCTAAAGAATGTAGCCCAGTCCAAAGGTCACACTGGGCCCTACAGGATGTGGCCCAGTCCAAGGTCCATGGTGGGCCACCTTTTGGAACAATAGACTACAATCTCTTAACAAAATGGCTATTCCAAAGTCTTATATGTCTATCCTAATTTCTATGAAAGTTTTCCAATTCTTAATTCTAATATATAAAGCTGATTAGCAGCAGCAAAGCTTCTAAAACCTAAATGTAAACTGTAAATGCACTAAGGCAAAAACTTCGATAGTAGAAAGTGGAGACAATGAAAATTCTTAAAGTTAACTATATTCTTATTAAACCTAAACATATTATGATTGATTATGTTTGAACTAACATGATTTGCAGCATGACCTGTTCTACAATACCTTCTATGAATAAAATAAATTCAATTTCTATAATAGGTAGAAAAAAGACCTTACACTAACTGTAGCTAAAGCCGTCCCAAAAGAATGCAGCCCAGTCCAAAGTACGTGCTGGGCTCCCAGGAATGTGGCCCAGCCCAAACTCTGTGCTGGGCCACTCTTGATAGTCATCTACACCATTGAAAAGCTGCAAACAGCTCTCCCTAAGTATATACTAATTATACAAATATTCTTTTAAATCTTATAAAGAAGCTTGTACCATATAAAAGGTTCCCAAATGTGACCTGAATTTGAATTATATCTAATACCGAGGCCAAAACCACATTTTATGGGAAACAGGAACAATGGGTTTCTAGAGTCAGCTATGCCTGTCACAGTCACAGAGCCTTCAGCTTAGGCCAGCAGAGTTCCTTTAGGTTGTTTTTGTGCTGCATGGCAAAAGGGGGAGGAAAATGGGGTCTATGGCTCCCGAACACATCCTAGTGGTCTCGAGGTCCACAGCCCTCCCTGATCCCTAATGCTCAGCGGGCCTCTGTGGCCAGCTCCCAACAGGTTGGGATTAACCCAGGTATGACTTCAAACCCTGGGGCGATCTCCACACTCCCTCATTTGCCCACTCCTGCTCTGGCTGTGGGTGCCTCCTCTCCTGTTCCAGGGGCTACCTCCCCTGTTCCAAAGCAAGCAGTCTTATCTCTGTGGAGAAATTGAACTGCCTGCAGTGATCACTGTTGCTGAGACACTGGACTCGGGTCAAAAATGGTGTCTTCATTACCAACTCGGATTTGTGAGAATATAATGACTTTACTGGGTGTTTTTTCCTCTCACCAAATCTTGACCTCTTCCGAGAAAGCTCTAGAGTCCCAGAGAAATGGGATGCTGTCTTGTGGCCTGGGTTAAGCAGATCTCTGATTGGAATGTATATCTCAGAGGGAGTTTTCAGTCCCATCCCTTATTCCAGGGTCACACTCAATTTTCTCAATTAAGCACCATTGCAGGAGATATTCTGTCTTCTCCCTGAGATCTGATATGTCTTTATTGTTCTGTTTAATTTTGGTTTTCCTTCTTGAATTGAGGTTCACTGTGTTGGTCTTTCCACACTATTTCACATGGTTCCAAATGGCAAGGCACACTTGAAAGCCATTTGCCATCTTGGAAAAAACAAAACAAAAATGCAATGTACTATATTTAAATTCTTCTGAACAATCCTTTCTATGGTCTTATACAAATCCTGCTCCCAAGAATCTTTCACAGTACAATTCCTACAGGCATATCTTTGCTCAGCACTTGATCCTTGGGGTAGCATATTTAAGACAGCCATGAAAGTTGAAATGGATTTTAGTGGAGATAGCCACTAAAGGTTTTGGACCTAAATCACTGAGACTGTCCTGACACCATTCATTGGCATAGGAAGCTCAATAAGAAGATGACATTTGGAAATGATAAATTTATCTTTCAAATCAGCCATTCAACAGTTTATATTCAATGGGAATTTAAAATATAGAATTTTTAATTCAGAAGGCTATTTGAGATTTATTCCACCTTGGATAAGTCACTCAAATCCAAAAAGTGTATAGTGGTATTTCTCTCAGAGTGAGTTTCCAAAATGGAAGTTCAAAGTGCTTTAAATATAGTTTTCATCATATATATTATAGCATTTTAAAAGACATTTATTAATGATTAATGCACACCCCTATGTGCTAGGTGTTATTATAGCTCTTGAGGTAAAAGTTGAATGAAGCAGAAAATAATTCTATCTTGAAATTTAGATTCTAGTGGAAGAGCAGATATTAAACACAATAATTTATAAAAAATATTTTATGTTAGCTGGTGATAAATAAAAATAAACAAAAAAGTAAAGCAGGAAAGAGAATAGGGAGAACTAGAACTCTCTATAAAGCTTTATAGAGTAGTCATATAGAGTTGAATAACTAATTTATGTGGATACCTGGAGAAATACTGTTCTAGATAGATTAAGTGCAAAGTCTCTAATGTAAGTATGTGCCTGGCATATTTGAGGAAAAGCAGGGAGGTAAGTGTACATCTCTGAAGGCTATCAACTGAATACTGGCCCCCAGAGAGCCTTTATTCAAATCTTTTGAATCTGTGAATGTGATGACTTACATGGGAAAGAAGACTTTGCAGATGTGATTAGGTTGAGAATCTTGAGACAGGGAGATTATCCTAAAATAGCCTATGTGGGTCTGTTGCATTCACAGGGGGTTTTATATGAGGAATTTAAAAAGGCTCAGAAAAGATGAAGTGATGATGGAAGCAGAGATTGGAGTAATGCACCCTGAGGATAAAAGATTAAATGACACAAAAACAAGAATACACGTGGCCATAAGAAACTGCAAATGCAAGGAAATTGATTCTCTCTGTAAGGTTTTTAGAAAGAGCTATTTCAATTAGCATCTTGATGTTAGCCAAGTGAAACTGATTTTAGACTTCTGATCTCCAGATCTGTAGGAAAACACACTTTAAGTCACTATGATTGTGATAATTTAAGTGACGAGGAGAAATTAATACATTGACTAAGATTAAAAATGAGAAATAAAGTGTGACAAATAATTTGGGTAGCATGTCAGATTATAGAGGGTTTTATAAGACAATGCGAGGACTAAGAAATTTGGCTTTTACTCTGAGATAAAAAGTTCCTGCAAGATTTGAGGAGTGATGTAATGTAATCTACCTTGTGTTTGAAATAAAGCACAACCTATATAAGTACATATAGGTTGGAAAAAAGTTGCCTTGGTTTGAAGTGGTAATGCGTAATAGCAGAAGTGATGAGAGGTGATCAAATTTTGGATAGATTTTGAAGTATAGACTTGTAGGATTTGCTGAAGATTACTTGTGGGACATGAGAGAAATATAAAGTCAAATATAACCAATGTTCTTGGTCTGAGCAATTGTAAAAATGGAATTTCCATGAAGGTGGGGAAAATTGCAAGCTCAAATTTGAGTAATGAAAGTTCTGAATGTCTGTTAAAAATCCAAAGGGAGATAATTAGAAACTTTATTGGGTATATCAGCCTAGAGATTGGGAAATATAATTGAGCTGGAGATGAAAACTTGTGAGTCAGTAACAAATAAGACTTAAGAAAGGCAAGAGCCATTACGAAGTCATCAAGAGAGTTAAAGGAGATAAAAATGAGAAGTGAGGACAGAGTCCTCGAGTGACTAATATAAAGATCAGTAATATAAGGTGCCACTAAAGGGTGACCACAGTGAACAGAAGAGATTGTGCAAAGTCAGTTATTCTGAAAACTAAATATTTCCAGTAGGAGAGACACTAATTAAATCACATGTAGTTGGAGGTGACCTAAGATAAGGAATAATAATTGGCTGGGTTTAGAAATGTGGACATCATAGGGAGCTTTGGTAGAGACAGTTAATTGATGAGTGGGAAGGAAAATTTACTGAAATGAGTTTTAAATATAATAGGGAAAGAGACATCATAAATAGAGAAAATATGTGGTTATTTAAAAAAATCTCTAGAAAATGTAAAATTAATGCGAAAGAGAATGAAGATTGCTGAAGCAAATTCAACCCCACTAGTATGTACCATGAAGTCCTATCATGGGAACACAAATGGGACCTTAGCTCACATTTATTTCTATGTTTTACAATGCCTTACAAGTGCTTTTTGTGTAGTAGATGTACATACATATTTTTATTTTATTTTATTTATTTTTTTTGTCAAAATCTCACATTGTTACCTAGGCTGTAGTGCAGTAACATGATCACAGTTCACTTCAACTTCTACCTCCTAACCTCAGGTGATCCTTCTTCCTCAACCTCTTAATAGTTAGGAATACAGGGGCTCACCACCATGCCCCGTAAATTTTGCTTTTTTTTTTTTGTAGAGGTGAGATCTCACTATGTCGTCCAGGCTGGTCTCACATTCCTGTACTCAAGTGATGCTCCTACTTTGGCCTCCCAAAATGCTGGAATTACAGGTATGAGCCACTGTAACTAGTACTTTAATAATTTTTGAAGCCGGGCTCAGTGGCTCAGCCTGTAATCCCATGCCTTTGGGAGGCTGAGGTGAGTGGATTGCCCGAGCCCGCGGGTTCGAGACCCGCCTAGGCAGGCGAGACCTCATCTCTACAATAAAATAAAAAAATCAGCCGGGCGTGGTAGCGCGCGCCTGTAATTCCGGCTACTCGGAAGGCTGAGGCGGAAGGATCGCCGGAGCCCGCCAGGTCGAGGCTGCGGTGGCCGGGAGCGGCCACTGCACTCCAGTCTGGACGACAGAGCGAGACTCCAACTCAATAATAATAATAATAATAATAATAATAATAATTTTTGAATAGATTGATTTAATACATCTAGTGTCAGTCAAAAATTAAAATTTTATTTGTTGTCGAATATTATTATAATTTTATAAATATCTTTTTTTTAAGTTGAAGTCTCACTCCCTTCGCCAGGCTGGGGTGCAGTAGCATGCTCACTGCCACCCCAGCATCAACCTGCTGGGCTCAGGCAGTTCTTCCATCTCAGCCTTCCAAGTAGCTGAAACTACAGGTGTGTGCTACCACACTCGGCTAATTTTATTTTTATTTATTGTAGAGATGAGGTCTTGCCAAGTTGCCCAGGCTGGTCTCAAACCTGAGGGTTCAGGCAGTCCACCTGTCTCAGTCTTGCAAAGTACTGAGATTGCAGGCTGAGCCACCGAGCCCTGCCAAATGTCATGGTTTTTGAGGACTATTTTGATCTTGTATTTTCCCCTACTCTATCATATATCCACTGAAGGGAAAGTACATCACTTAGTCACTGTGTTCATTATCAGTGAATTGCCTCTCAACCCCAAATCCACCCTTCTGTATCTTACTTTTGGATATTAGAGCCTGACCTTGTAAACATCTTTTCAGCTGGCACGATGCAAAGCTTTGTCAGCATGAGCCAGTGCAGGAACACTGCAGGGGAAAGGAACTCCTATTCTCTTTTGCAGTTTTTTCCCTCTTGCTACTGGTGGTGCTGGGCCTTGACAACTTTCAGTGCACCCCAGCAGGTGAACTCCTAGTGAGATTCTGGAGTCTCTGGAGCGTAGATTTTCAGTAAGTGTTACCATTATCCTCCTGTTTAGGTATTTCCCTTATATGTCAGTCAACTTCCCAGGAACTTCACTAGTACCCCACCAAGTAGACTTCTGCTTGCTGCCCTGACCTGTGGCATCACGCTGACTCCATCACCAGGGTGGTGGGTCACAGACACACCCTCTCCAACAGGACTTGAAGCTTACTTAGGCTGCATGTATCATCTTCCATGTTCTTTTCTTTTATGGTTGTTCAGATTCCTGAAGGTAGTGGCTGCCCCCTATATTTATGGTCCATCTATTCATTAACATTGTCTTTACCATTTATTAGTTAATTCCCTATGGCAATGAGCAAATTCATCTTTATGTTATGTTTTCTGTGTTTGAATTATTTGTATGTTGTTGTTTCCTTCTAACTTGATTTTACCTAAAGAGTCATTTGATAATAAGACGGTAATAATTCCATTACAGAGTTTTAAGAACTTGCTAGACATTTTTATTAAACAACATCTTCAAGACTGAATAGCTTGGTGGTGGGTGAAGAAGTAGAGAAAACCTCTTAATATTTAATAAAGTTAAATATCTTTTTGTGATGTTTTATTTTCAAGCTGTTACAACATTATTATAAGAGGCAAAATGCAGGAGAATCAACGAATTGGGAAGCAGGCCTGTAAGTGGATGCCAGTTTTTACATGAATTCAGTTAATGATCCCAGAGAAGCCAATTCTATGTTTCTCAGACTTCATTTCTGCAACTCTAAGTGAGGGAGAATTGGATCAGATAATTTTAAATTTGCTTAACTTTTGCATGAAAGTGTATCCATTGGAGCTAGACACAGCTTTGTTTATGTGTTGAGGTAAATTACTAGATCTCTCTAATCCTCCACTACCTATTTGAAACTGAAAAGAAAAATACATACCAAAAAGCTTTACTGAGGAATTGAATGATATGTAAATTAATGGTGACAACATATTTTTGGATTAGAAGAAACAATATGGTTAAGCTGTTAATTCTTCCCCCAAATGATTTATACATTAATGTAATCCAAAATGAAAATGTTCAGCAGGTATTTTTTTTTTTTTTGGTAAAATTAAAACCATGATAAAATTGGAAAATTTACACTAGTTGATTTTAAGAGTTTGTTAAAAGTAACAGTAGTCAAGACAATATGACATAGATAGTTGTTACAAGACATATATTTGCATAAAATAGTTGAACAGATTAGTAGAACAAAACAGATTCCAGATATTGACCTATACATAGTCAACTGATTTGTGGAAAAAGGAGCCATGGTAGCATCATGCAAAAAGAAAATCATATCAGTAAATAAAACAATTATTTCTATGAAAAAAAACAAAGGAGAACTGACACTCCATATACAAAATTTAATCTGGTTGGATCATTGACCTAAAAATAAAAGCTAATAAATGAAAACTTCTAGAAGAATATCTTCACAGTCTTGAGGTGGCAAAATAGTTCTTAGATATGACAAAAAATAAATCAACAGAGAAAATAAAAAAATAATTTAGACTTTATGGTAATTAAAAATGTATGCTCATTAAAAGAAACAAAAAATGAAAAGTTAAGCCACATAGTGAGAGTAAATATTTGCAGTAAATATATATATGACAAATAATTGATTTGGAATATGCAAAGAATATCTACAAATCAAAATTAGGATAGTAGACAATTTATATGAAATGAACAAAACATTTGAACCATTAGCAGAAGAAAGCATAGAAATGAACATGAACATATGTAAAAGTAATCATCATTAGTTACCAAAGGGACTCTATCGTTTCACTGAAAGTGGTGACTCCTCAAGTGGTAGAAGTCAAACTGTAGCACCCAATTTTCAGAGACAAGGAGGCTTGTGTTTGTTCTTATGTGCAGGACAGTTGATACTATTTTACTGATTATGCTGCCTCTAGCGCCAAAACAGGCAACCTGGTACATTCTTATTTGATTTGTGTAAGAAAAATAAACTTTAATTGTTAACAGAAGTTTGACTAGAATAAATTCAATACTCAAGTTCCTACAATTTTCAGATTTAAGCCAGTTCACAAACAGAGTTTTTGTGTGTGTGTGTGTGTGTGTGTGTGTGTGTGTGCGCGCGCGCTCACTTTTAGCCTTTCATATTGCAAATATTTTTTTTTTTGATTGTCAAATAAAAATTGTAGGTACTTATGGTTTACAACATGGTGATTTAATATATGTATATGCTGGGAGCGGTGACTCAAATGATTTATAGGCTCAAGCCTATAATCCCAGCACTTTGGGAGGCCAAGGTGAGAGGACTGCCTCAGCCCAGGGGTTCAAGACCAGTCTGGGCAACTTGGTGAGACCTCATCTCTACAATAAATCAAAAAATTAGCTAGGCATGGTGGTGTGTGTCTGTAGTTCCAGCTACTTGGAGGACTGAGGTGGAAGGATCTCCTGAGTCCAGTAGGTCAAGGCTGCAGTGACTATGAGTGTGCCACTGCACTCCAGTCTCAGCGACAGAGTGAGATGCCAACTAAAAACAAAAAATTTACATGTGTGTGTGTGTGTGTGTGTGTATATATATAAATGTGTATGTGTATATATATATATATATATATATATATATATATATATATGCATTGTGGAGCCAGAACTTCAAAATATATTATCATGTTGCCAAAAATGTATATTGAAATTGTTTTCCTAATTTTTTAAACTATGTATATTTTATTTTAAAGATGTGGGGTACAATTCAGGATTAGGTATACAAGTAGCCATCATACAGGTAAACTTTGGGCCTCCCTTTGGTCCCCACTTTGCCTGGTTTGAGATCAGGTACCCTTACTGATTTTCTGTGCTCCCCCCAAACCCAGTAGTATCCCTCTACTGCCAATCCCTTATAAAAGGAACCTACAGTCACCAGGGTGACTATGAAGTAAGGGAGTGAATAGACTTTATAACTCTGAAAGATTGCTTTAAATGAACTCTATTGTGACTCTAGTTTCTGAAAAGGTCCAATCGTCAGCTAGTTGGATTAAGGGTATATGAAAAACAAGTAACTAATGAACTTTGTTTTGAATTTCACCTTAAATTGGGCCTATTTATTCCCTAATCATGCTTTCCTAGTTTCTGAAAGCATTGTTTACTATAACCATACTCAGCAAGGAGCAGAATTCCTATACTGGTCCTCAGACAAGCGGAGAAAGAGAGTAAGATATTATAGAAGAACCAGAAAAATGGAAAGCACTAGATATACCTCTACCTACAGGACTAGAGAAACAAAAGCAATATGCATTGCAGAAGAGCTGCAGAAATCAGTGGCACTTGCAAAGATGTGAAGAACACAGAGATAGTGACTTATACAATATTCTTATTCTAGCTGTCTATGTGGTCTATGCATACAAGAAATGCATTTTGGAGAATGACAATGAATTATTATCCACCGTATCATGTAGCAAATTCAACTGCAAATATTACTCTAGATGTGTTTCCTTTACTAGACCACACCAACACAGTTTTTGGCATCCAATATGCAATTATTAATCTGAAGAACTCTTTTTCTCCTTCTATATCCTTTAGTAAATGCTGCCAACAACAATGGGCTTTAAATTTCCATAGCCATTCACTGGGTCATTTCATAACGATTCCAGTTCGATGTCCCTCTGTCATTATCTAATCAGAAAAGACCTCGATTGCCTCTCCATTCTCTAAATAATATGCTAGTCTATTATACTAATAATATCCAATTACATGTAATTGGACCTGTTGATCAGGAAGTAGTTCTGTGTCTTGGTAAATGTAACTAGGAATATATATTAATACTTTTATAAGACACATATGGGCTGGGAGACACAAAATTGCCTATCCTTACACTATCTTTACATTATGCAGAAAATTGATGCCAGTCTAGCAAGGATCTTTCTTTCTTTTTTTTTTTTTTTGAGTTGGAGTCTCACTCTGTCGCCTAGACTGGAGTCTCACTCTGTCAACCTGCTGGGCTCCGGCAATCCTTCCGCCTCAGCCTTCTGAGTAGCCGGAATTACAGGCATGCGCTACCACGCCCAGCTAATTTTTTGATTTATTGTAGAGATGAGGTCTCACTGCCCAGGCGGGTCTCGAACCCACGGGCTCAGGCAATCCACTCACCTCAGCCTCCCAAAGGTGCGGGATTACAGGCTGAGCCACCGAGCCCGGCTTAGCAAGGATCTTTCATCATCTTTCTTCTACCACCAAACTTGGAAATGTAGCATCCTTGGAATTGAGCATTTATGAAAATTATTTTTTTTTTTGGTGCTTCCAAACCACAGGATCCATTTATTACTATTTAAGTATTTTTTATAAATCAATAGAAGAGAAGCATACTACTTATTCTTTAAGCAGAGAGAGTAAAATATATTACATTTTTGCCACTAATAATTTTTAATAGTGTCAAGTTGAGATTTATTAGCTTTGTCTCAATGTTGGTTGCAAAGAGATCAGTTTCACCCTTAGGGGACCCCACATATGGAAAAAAAAAATATGAAAATTCTTAAAAGGGTTTTTTCCCAAAATTTTTTCCCACTGTTTTCCATCTAGAAGTACATTCTGTTTATAATATCTTGAGTATATTTCCAAATACTTTAATACATTTTTATTTAATTAAATAGTAATTGGCATTTTTATTATTATTTTTTTTTAAAAAAAAATGTCAATTTTTTGTTTTTTCAAACCCAAAATTTTTTTAAAAATTTTTTTGTGTCCCTGTTTTTTTTTTTTTTTTTTTTTCTTCTTTTTTGCCCCCCAACCTTTTTCTTTCCCCCCCATTTAAAACCAAATTGGGACGTTTTTTTTTTTTGAAAACTTAATTTTGCCCCCCCTTTGTAAAATTACCTGGGGGGTTTACATTTATAATATAAAATCTGCATATGTCTTGTGATGACTAATTTTAGTTGTCAACCTCATTGAATTAAGAGATAGGTACCCAGGTAGCTGCAAAAGCATTATCTCTGGGCGTGTCTATGAGGGTGTTTTTGTAAGCAATTGCCATGTGAGTTGATGGACAGTAAAGATCTACCCTCACCCAATGTTGAGAGGATCCATCCAGTGAGCCAAGGCGTAAAAGAGCAAAAAGGTAAAGAAAAGGCAAATTAATTTTGTCTCTTGTTTCTGGAACTTAGATCCCCTTCTCTCTCTCTTGGACATCAGAACTCCAGATTCTTCAGCTTTGGACTCCGTGATTTACAACAACAGCACCCCAAGTTCTTGGGGCTTTAGCCTCAGATGAATAGGGACTAAAAAAGGTTTACCAACCAAAATCCAAAATTTGGGCCCCCCTTTCCATAGGTTTTATTATTTGTTTTTTTCCCTTGTTTTTTCTTATTGTTCTCTGTATCTTATTGGTTCTGTGTCTGTAATACCCTGAATAAACCATGTCTAGTTATTCTTTTTCCCTCATATACACTCAAACGTAGAGGATAATCTGTCAAAGTCATCTTCTCTTTTGGTAATTTTCTATTGGAACAATCTATTCTCTTATTCACATCTAGTCTGATTTTTCCTTAGGAATGCTGTAAAGTTGATATCCTGAAACTCCTTTTTGCCACTTTTCTTTGTTAAATTCTTTGTTTGCTTGATTATTAATTTTCAACTGATTTGTAATGTGACATGAATAAAAAATAAATATTTTTCATTCTTAAGTGATAGTCATTATTATTTTCTCAACTTTTTGGACAAATTTATAGAAGGCACCTAGGAATCCAATAACTCTACAGGATAATTTAATATCAATGTCTCTATTTTCAGACTCTAAGCTCATTTACAATTTCCTTGGATTTCAACACTTCCAAAAGGCATATCATCTTGCATTTCCTCAGTACTGGCCTTTAATGTACTTTAGGTTTCTTGTCTCTAAAAAACTTATTATTTTATCAGCTATTCCCCTTATAACTATTTGCTGGTTTCTTTTGTTCACTGCTATTTTGATCCCACTTTTTTTTCAAAGATTTATGTTTTGTGATTTTTACTACCGGGAATTTTAGAGTAACACAATATGTATGGGTGGCCAGTAGGCTGTGTATATAGAAATTTTTATTTAATTTCTGTACATTCTCTCTAACCTTCATAAAATTATCAAGGTAAACATTTCTCTATCATCATACTTTTTCTTCCTGTTCTTTATGTTTTCCTTTATGACCAAACAATTTTTGTGGAGCAAGTATTGTATTATATGCTGAGGATAAAAATTTGTTTATAAAATTATATTCCAAAAGCCGGGTCGGTGGTGGGGGCCTTTAAATTTAAAAGGGGGGGACCAAAAGGTTTTTTTATTGCCAAAGCCTGTTGGGTTTCCAACCCCCAGGGAAAATTTTGGTGAAAACCTTTAAAAATTTAAAATTTTTAAAACAAAAAAATTTACCGGGTGGTTTTTAGGCGCCCAAAAAATTCCGGGCTACTTGGAAAAGGTTTTTGGGGCCAAGGTCCCCCGGACCCGAGGGGGAGGCGGGCTTGGTTTCTTTCACTTTAAAAGTTTTTGTTTTTAATCCCCAAAAAACTTTTTCCCTGCAAAGGCAGGATAATTTTAAAAAAAGGGGGAAGCATGGTTGAGCAAACTTCATACTATTGCTACCATAATGTAATTCAATTTCAAAAGTAATACATAGATGACTTCTCTTAAAATTTGTATACATTTTTGGGAACCCCCGAAATTTTTACACAATTTGCTTTGGGAATTTAAACATTTAATGCTTTTCTCAAACGGGAACTTCTTTTACTTTAATTTGGGGTTTCATTATATTTTTTAAAACATTTTAAATGGAAATTTAAAAAATATGTGAACTCTACCCATTATTTATTTTTATTAGAATATGCTCTAGGCAACTGTTTTTTAAGGAAGCTTGTTGGTACCTAAGCCCATTTATAAATTGGGTATAATCTACAATCCTATAATGAGAAAGAAGATTTGGAGTTATTTAGCATTAATCACATATTTCCATTTTAATGACTATGGAACATCTTTGTGTTTTATAATTTGTGTTCCCATGAGAAATATTTTTTTCCTATTTATGAAATCACACAAGGCATGGTTTGTTTTAACTTATGTAATCACTAACATTTATGTTCACAATATATTAAAACTTTGTTTGAGGAGGTCAATCTAAAAATCAATGTTACCTAAGAAATTAAAAATTAAGTGAAAATATTCACCTGAAAGATTTTTAGCAATAATATATATTCTTTTATAAAAAAGTCTATAACATATAATATGTATGTGATTAGTTAAGAAATAAAAAATGTATTTCAACTTTCTTTCAATGTGATACTATATTATAAATAAAAAATCATTACTAATAGCTTAAAATTATTCTCTGATTAACTCAATTTATTCAGGATCCATGCTTTAAAGAAGCATTAGAAAATAATGAAATTAACTTGTAACTTAAAAAGATGGTACAATAATATTCTCTGATGCTCTTCTTAAGTCAAAATATCTGAATCTTGGAAGACCTAAAAAGTGAAGTGATATTCATCCCACCATTTTGTAATATTTAGGAGTCTGCCAGAAGTACCACCAGCAGGCTCAGCTACCTGACAGCTTCTTGTGTTTCTGGTTGGTGGGGACTAGTTAAGAGACATGTCAGGATGATTAATGAACTTCTCACTGTTTCAGCAGAGATCAGATTTTCAGTCAATATAACTGTCAGATGATCAGAGTAGAGCTTTTCAGGATTTTTTCATATGACTGAATAATGCCTGTAAATCTTCAATGATATTTGGAATGTTAACATTACCACAAACTTTTGAAAACAATATTATATATATTTTTTAAACATAAAGGCTCCATATGGTCTTTATGAATTAAAAAAATAGTATTTGTGAAAACAATGGAGCAATGCTCTTGTCCAATTTTCATTCTACCAGTCCTATGGATGATTCAGAAGCAAAGCAAAAAAGATCATGAAAACAGTGATCTTTTGGCCTTTGAGGCATTTAATATCTTTTGACTATCAGCCGTACACTTGTTACTCATTACTGACTCTGAAATATTGGGGAAACAATCTAGAAACTCCATCCTTATGACTGCCTTTCCCAGTGGCTTCCTGGAAGTGTCTGCCAATGGGCAGAGGCACCATAAGAAGGCAGTGGGAGCAGGAGGACATTTCATCCAATTTCAGACAGTGTCACCTGCAGTTCCACAGTACTGCCTTTAGTCACAAAGGTGACAATAGCATCTGTGATGACTCCCAGGCCAAGAGATACAGCTTGTTCTAAAAACCATTATGTTCAAATACTTTTTTTTTAGTGGTTGAATGTATCACTCCTAGTAGGAATGGAAGTTTGTCTTGGTAAGGGGCCATCTTTTTCAAAGTGCAGTTCTTAAAAATAAAAAACAAGCATCAAAACCCACAAGAAAACGTCTTCCTTTTTAACCTACGTATTCTTTTAAAGAAGGGGGAAAATTGTTTCAAATAAAGAGTAGGTTGTCAAAAATATTTTCTGCCATATTAAAATGAAAATGTAGCCTAGTATTTCTACATATGACTCTTTGTTCTGCTTTGAGTGACAAAACTATAAGAACTTTACAAAGCAAGTGAGTGAGAAGGCATTTCTTGAGATGAGCACAAATCCAGTTTTTGGTATCATAACGTGTGTAGAATATGCAACACCTTAGATCTAACGCTTCCTTAATATTTTACAAGTTGTCAATTGGAGAATTTTAAAAATGAACGTTCCTAAAACTTTGCAATCAATCACACAGAACAAGTTGAAACACCAGGCTGTGGAGAAAGTGAGGACAAGGGATGGGCAAAACTTTAGAACTTTTAAAGATAAACAATAAAGGTTAAAAAAAAGTTTAAAACTGTGTTAGTTTTCCATTGTTGTTCTAATAAATCTCTACAAACCTTCAGGATTAAAACAACATATATTCATCATCTTACAATTCTGGAGGTAAGAAATCCAAAATCAGTTTCACTGGGCTACAATCCAACTGTTCTGCATGCTCTATGGAAGGAAGGCAGTTACTTGTTTTTTCCAATTCCTGGGGGCCACTTGAATTTCATGACTTGTATCAATTTTCTCTATCTTCCAAGCCAGAAGCCTGGCATTTCCTCTCCTCTCTGATCTCCTGCTTCTCTCTTATAACAACCCTTGTGATTATTTTGAACCCAACTGAATAATTCAGGATAATCTCCCCTTTGCAGGATTCTTAATCACATCTGTAAAGTCTCTTGCCACATAAAGTAACATATTCATAAATCCAGGGATTCGGATATAAACAAGATTTGCTTTCAGGTTTTTTCCTGAAATGAACTGTTAAACAAAAAATTAGGCCAATTAATAATACATGAGAACATTTAAAATATTAAACTTCTAGGTCCTAGATACTATCCAATCATTTGGTTTTATGCAAAACTTATCCTTATTTTAATTACATTATTTTAATTTTTTTGAGCCATGGAATAAGTTAGAAAATCATTCACAGTCATATACGGTTGCCTTATTTTGCACATTATTACTACTTATAATAAACATGATGGTTGGACTAATTTCTTCACTCATTGTGGAAAACTTTTCTGCCAGATCTGTGACCTGTTGGGTACCATGGGGACAGGTAACTAGCTAAAAAATGTCAAACCCAGCACTGCTAGAGCACCCCTAGAGCACTCCTCACAGAAGAGGATAGCCCAATCTCTAAGTTTCCTGCATTCCTTAACAGGATTGTGGACTTTGAAGATTTGGAAATTATATGCAATGGTCTTAAGGATTTTCAATTTTCTGCAAATCTTTTATATTCTCTATACTATACGTAATACACTAGTTATTGTGTGGTCCTTTAGGAGATTTATGTGTATAATGG
>JAPVLO010001707.1:0-58728 GCA_027257055.1 Cephalopachus bancanus | reverse complement strand
ACCTCTGAAGTGGGCTTAACACCACTTCCCTCATAGCACAGGACAGACCCTGGCAGTGGTGATTCTAGATCCCAGAAATAATAATACCATCAATAATGATAATAATACAGCTGAAATCTTGTGATGCCTGGAATTTGCTTAAAAATACGTACAGAGGGGCAACCCCTTCTGGGTCCCCCTCCCACTATGGGAGCTTTTCTGTCCTCTCAATAAATACTGCTTTAAAAAATATGTACAGAGGAGGAAAGCAAGTCACAGACACAAAAAGTAGATAATCATGGCAACATGGGTGACAGTGACTGGGGCTGGTCATGCTATTCTCGCAACCACGAGTGGGGGCCTTAAAATGTCCCTACAAGGTTAAAACAGGAAGAATAAGCCAGGCACGGTGGCTCACACCTGCAATCCCAGCACTATGGGAGGTGGAGGTGAGAGGATTGCCTGAGTCCAGGAGTTCAACACCAGTCTGGGCAACATGGTGAGACCTCATCTCTATAATAAAATCCAAAAAATTAGCTAGGCATGGTGGCGCGTGCCTGTGGTTCCAGCTACTTGGAAGGCTGAGGCGGAAGGATCACCTGTGCCTGTCAGGTAGAGGCTGAGGTGGCCGTGAGTATGCCACGGCACTACAGCCAGGGCTACAGAGTGAGATTCCGACTCAAAATAATAATAATAAAATAATAACAATTCTAATCACAGCCATCACCATTTTTTGAGCGCTTGCTATATGCCAGGCACTGAGGCACTGTGTTAAGCACTGAACATCCATGAGCATGCCCGAGGTGGACTGCCTCTCATGCCCATTCTTCCCACTGGAGAAACTGAGGCACAGAACAGGGAAGCCTTGTCTGTGCCTGAAGCCAGAGCAGGCTGCTGTGTGCCCTCTGCTGCCATGCACTTTAGAATGCCAACACTGTTCCTCTGTGCCTTTCAGGAAGACAATGGGGACTTTTCAGAGCGAGCAGTCAGCACAGCTCCCTGGGGAGAACAGTAATCATACGGAATACAACAGCAACAACACCAGCTACTTCCTGAAAGCCAAGGGCATGCTCAGCTCGGGAGAGCATTGCTTCATTCAGCCCTCACAGCAGACCCTGTGGGGATGGCGTCCTACGCCCATTTTACAGACAAGGAAACTGAGACCCCCGAGAAGGGATCCTTTGCCCAGAGTCATGCTGCAATTAAACAGAAAAGCCAGCATTCTGTCCACACCTGCCAATTAGGGCGTCCGCACACTGGCTGGGTCCACAGTAGAAAGAACTGCCTAGGAATGACAGGAGACCCCGACACTGACTAGCAGGGTCACCCTGCACTTTTCAGGTGGCCTCACCAAAGAGGCACTGTGATGAATACATTTAGCAGAAAGGGAAACGGAGGCCCAGAGCCGACAAACCCCTTGTCCACAACCACTCAGTCAGAAAGTGGTCAAGCCAGGAGTCAAACCGACAACAGTCAGGTTCCAGAGCCTAGGCTCCGAGCACCACACCAAGTGGCAAGTCCATGGCACACACCGTGGGCAGGAGCAAGAGGCAAGGAGGTCATCAGAGGCAGACACCTGTGGCCCGGAGACACAGCCTGGTGGACAGGTTGGATGAGGTCAGGCAGGAGAGAGGATGACTGTCTTCAAGGCACAGCGTGAAATGCTTCCTGAGGGCTAGGAAGCAGGGATTGCAGGCCCCCGGCCCAGCCCCTCACAGCTCCCCAAGACGTGTGTGGACTCATGTCCTCTCACTCGCATGAACACCTGGAAACACCTCCAAGTCCATCATAATAAACAAGGATTCTCCCACACAGAGGAATACCACACAGCCAAGAAAAAGATGGAGGAAGGCCTGTGTGGAGGGCCTCACAGGGAGACGGGAGTGAAGAAAGCAGCAGAACGTCGCCATCTGTGTAAGAGACTGCTGTGAAGACATACGGACATATATAGCCACGCCCGCGTGGAACATCAGAACCGGGAGCTGCCCTGGGACAGAGAGTGGGACTCTGGGGAGGCTGGAGGAGAGACCTTATCTCAGGTATTCTGAATTTGTCCCCACATGCATGTGTCACTTAGAACAAAGGAAAAAAGAGACAGAGAAAGATGTCGCTTCTTCCTTGAAGCCTTCTCAGTTCACCCACAATCACCAAACCCCAGGTATCAATCCAACACGGCTCTCTCCTTCTCCTCCTGGACTGGGTCCCCAGATCACAACTGATCCCCAGGGCCCTGGCACACAGTAGACCCTCAGGAAGTTTAACTGGGAACCATTAAAGCAACAGAGGTGCTCTCTGCTTTGGCCAACAGTCACCACCATGAATACATACACTCATACACAAAACTAATTGTCACCAAACTAGTATCACCTTAGTACAGGCTCCCTCTGCACTAGGGGACTTGCATGTCACCGAGACACAAAGGCTTCAGTCAACTGGGACAAAACCCTAATGGTGGTGCACCAGGCAGGGGAGCATGCTAGGGAAGGAACCAGGGGGCAGTCCCTGGGGATCGTCCCCAGACATGGCTGGTGTGACCTGGGCACATCATACCTGGGAGCTAAAGGGCCAGAGAGGACAGGCACAGGAAGGGAGGTGAAGGGGTGAGTAAGAGGGGGCGATTCATTCTGCTGGGGGAGGGAGCAGTTTACACCAGGGACTGGTCTCCAGAGTGAGGGTGCCTGGTAGGGGGGAAGGTTCAAACCAGGCCAGGGCAAGATAACCATGCCCCCAACCCCTCTCCCCTACAGGATGGGAGGGGGAAACAGGCAACCCTTTGCTGCTCTCAGAGGCCAGGCAGCAGCTGGAAAGGAATGCCACCTTTTTCTGTTTCCAATTAGCTTTCCCCACCATCAGCCCTCTGCATTCTTGAGACCAGGAGTCAAGGCAACCTGGGGGTCAGGGAGAGCTGGCAGGAACTCGGTTGGTGGCTGAGCCTGGGGCTAAAAAGGTGGCCACAGGGGAACCCGACCAGGACCACTAGGCCCCTCCACAGGTCCCTGGCTACTCACCCCACATCCTGGGAAAGCTGAGTAAGGCCTGGAGGCCTCTGGGAAGGAAGGAGGAGGAGGGGAAACAGGACTTCCCTCCTGACCTGACTCAAGGTTCCCCCACATCCCCCAAAAAAGCAGTTCCAACAGTGAGCAGTGGCTCATGCCTGTAATACCTAGCACTTTGGGAGGCCAAGGTGGGAGGATCACTTGAGCCCAGGGGTTCAAGACCTCATGTCTACAATAAATCAAAAAAGTAGCTGGGCATGGTGGTACACATCTGTAGTCCCAGCTACTTGGGAGGCTGAGGTGGAAGGATTGCCAAGCCCAGCAGGTGGAGGCTGCAGTGGCCATGAGTGGGCCCCTGCACTTCCAGCCTGAGCGACAGAGACTTCAACTCAAAAATCAAAACAAAACAAAACAAAACCCTGAGAGATCCAGGTGTTCCCACTACCACCCTTCCTCCTGGCCCTCACCCCCAAGAATCATTCTTACTTGCGACTGTCCTCTCACCAAGGATGACATCGACACAGGGAGAGGACAGAGCCTGCAGGGGGCAGGGCCCCCCTGGGAGCCCCTGGGACCAGACCTTCTGAGGCACCATCCTTCAGCTCTGCTGAAGACAGTCTCCTCCCACCACCTCCATCACTAACTCCTGTGGTCTGGCTTGGGGTCCCAGCTCACCGGCCACACGTCCCCTGGCCTCCGTCACCCCATCTGTAAAATGGCAAGACCAGTTGTATTAGCCACCTCACTGGATGAGCTGACTCCAGCCCCTTTCCCAGCTAAATGTAATGTTCACTTGGCACAGCTAAGTCCTGGAGGGGTAGGCTCTCGGTCCCCAGAGTGTCCCACAGGTGGAACTCTCTCCAGCCGCCTTCCCCTACCACAGGGAATTCTCGGGAGAGCAGAGATCTTCCACTCACCTCTAAACCCAAGGATCCAGAACCCCACATTCCTTCCATGGGCCTGCGGGCAGCCCACACCCTCCTTATCTGCTGAATATAAATACACTTTGGGATAATACTTTCACCCACTTTGAGGTCAGTTCAAGGAACTACAATTATCCCCATCTGCAAACAAGGAAACTGAGGACTAGCGGTACAGAATAGCACTGTCCAGATAGAAGAGGCAAGACAGTGCCCTGCCGTCTGCATCCGAGGGTCATGTTGGGTCACAAACCGCAGCAGGTCCGGGGCACAGAAACAAGACCAGGCAATCCGGTCAGGTTCAGCACCTCTCCTGGCAGTGGAGAAGGGGGAGGGCGACGGTGGGGCCGGCTCCCGGGTGCCCCGAGCCCCCCACCCCGCCAGGCCTGAGGCTCCCTTTCCCTTGACTCCCACACCTCCAGTCCTCCTGCAAACGCAGACAGGCACCAAGTGATCCTGCCCTCAGAAGGGCTTCCTTACCCAGCCCAAAACCATCTCCGGCCAGGTATGAGCTATATTTGAGACCCAGGTCCCACGAAGTCAAAGGGATAGAGTGCCAAAGGAGGGGACAGAAGGGCCTAACAGTTTTGAGCTGAGTTGGAGAAACTCCAGGCGGCCCCACCCTGTGGCTCTACAACCCCAATCTGTTCCTTCATGACGCAGGCAAGCCCCTTAATCCCTCTGAGCCTCCACGACCCCGTCTGGAAAATGGGAACAAGAACCGTCCCAGCTCCACTTCCTCCTTGGACTGCGCGCGAGGGTAATGCGCGGCGGCAACACAGACTTCCCTGGGTAGGAGAAATTGTTATTTCTGCCTGGGGTGGGGGGAGCTGAGCGGGAGACGCAGGGGAGGTAAACATGCCCTGGAAGTTCCACCAGCGCATGGGAATGGGGCGGTTCCGGAGCGGTCCTCCCCCTCCACCCCTGTTTTTCCCTGACCCAGGGTAGGTCAGAGTTGACAGAGCCCCCACCCCCACACGGGTGCCGGGAGAGGCGGGAGCCGGCGCTTCTGGAAGCCTCAGGCCTGGAAGCCCGGCGCCGAAACCGCTTCCCTGCCAAGTGTCTTCCTGAGGAAAGCGCGGGACGAACGCATCCCCGGGTTTTTATTGTACCATTGGGGTGGGGGGGACGATGGCCAGGACGGGGGGCCGGGCGCGGGCTGCATCCCACAGGCTGGAGACACCCGAGCGCCGGGATCTGTCACCGGGGCCTCCCGGGAGCGCTGACACGGCGGTCCCTGGCCCCACCTCCTGGGAAGTTCAGTTACTCAGAACCACCAGTCCGCGGTTCCGCGCCCGGGCTCGGCCGGCAGTCCCGGATCCGGTCTCCCGCGGCCGCCAGTAACAGGGCGGGCAGGAGGCCGGGGGCGGCCGGGCACGGGGGCGCGGGCCGGCTCTGCGTCTCTCCTTCCACCTCCATCCTTCCTCGGACGCCCGCGGCCCGGCCTCCCTCCGTCCAGGTATGAGCGACAAGCATGCGATCAGGCAGTGTCACAGCCCCAACTCGAGCCCCGGGCGCGGAACCGCGGACTGGTGGGCTGGGCTGGAGGGCGACGGCGATTGTAAGGCTCCGAGGTTCCTTCCTCCTGCGCCCTTTGCTTTGCTCTGGGAGCCGCTGCGGGCCCTGCCACCGTCCCGCGCCGTGGCCCTCGCGTCCCGGGCCTGCACCCGCTCTGGGGAGCGCCCCTCGGGTGTGCAAAACAAAAATTTTTTTAATTGAATGCAAAAAAAAAAAAAACTCGTAGGTTTGGTGTGCCGCCCTACGGTCCTCCTCTACCTCCTCCCTTAGCCCTCGCCGGGGGTGGGGCTTGGGGAGGCCCCGCCCCGCCGCCGAGCAATTCCAGCCCGGCAGGGCCGAGCGGCGGGCCCAGGAGCCAACGGCAGGCCGCGGACGCCCGGGGCGGGAGCGCTGCGCACCGGCACCGCCCACTCTCCCTCCCCCAGCCCCAGGTCAGGGAGTTTCCGGGTGCGGCTGCCAGGGCTCCGCTCTAGTTTGGCGGCGGCCTCGACCCGTACTCTAGGTGCTGGGGCGGAGGAGAGCAAAAGGGATCCGCGCTCCCAGCCTCCCCGCCCCCGGCGCGGGGTCTGGCTGAGGAGGGAAGCCGTGCGCCCTGGGCGCGACCCGCCTCCCCGGGAGGGGCACGATCGCCCAGCGGGAGGACAAGCCCAGAGAGCGCCGGAGGTTCGAAAAGATCGCGGGAAACCAGGATGGAAGAGGAGGGGAGGCCACGGAGGTGGGACCGCCGAGGGGCCGGAGCCCGAGCCGACGGGGTGGAAGGGGGGCCGGGGGAGACGACAGGCCGGGACCCCGGGCGTGGCTCGATCATTCACCCGAGTCGGTCTCGGCCCAGCCGCGGCGGCGTCGGGGAGGCGACTGGGCCTCCCTGGGAGCCTCCTGGAGGCCGCGCGGCTGTACAGATGGGATTCCCAGCAGCCCCAGGACGCCTCGGTGGTGTCGCGGCCGCTTCCGCGGCACCAGGCCGTCCACGCTCTGCCGGCAGGACACAGGGATTCGCGCGCTTATTCGGAGTTCGCCTGGTGAGCGCCCGCTGTGTGCGTCGAGCAGGGGCCCAGCGGCACCCGTACTGCCCTCCTGGCCGCACAGCCCCGGGGGATTTGTATTCCGGTTTCTTATTCCCTTTTGTCTTCCCCGGGGGTCCCAAAAAAACTTGTGCACACAGTAGGTGCCCAGTAAGTGCGTTGAATAAATGAGTAGTTGAGACATATGTGTTTGTAAAGCCGTAGCATGTACCTCGTGTCTTGGCCGTACTAATAATATTTAACATAAAGTTTTTTCATTTTAAAGAATTTAATTGTGAAATCACAGAAATTAAGGTCCTGACTCAGACCAGTTAGCCCCTGGTTCACATCCTGCATTTCCCACTTCCCTGCTGTGTGACATTGGACAAATTATATCTCTTCTCTGCACCTCCATTTTCTCATCTCTAAAATGCTGATATTAGGTCCCACCCACTTCATGGGGTCACTGGGAGGAATACACTATGCAGAGTGGCCCCCGGCAGGAAGTGCCAGATATGCTGGTTGTTACTGATTTTTTTTTGAGTTGGGATCTCACTCTGTCATTCAGGCTGGAGTATAGTTGCATGATCACGGCTCACCACACCCTCAACCTCCTGGGCTCAGGCAAGCCTCCTGCATGAACCTCCCGAGTAGCTGGGACTATAGACTTGCACCACCACACCAGACTATTTAAAAAAAATTTTTTTAAAGACGGGGCCTGGCTATGTTGCCCAGGCAGGTCTCAAACACCTGGGCTCAAGCGATTTTCCCGTCCTGGCCTCCCAAAGTGCTGGGATCTTAGGCTCATGCAATCAGCCCTTGTCTGTTGCCTAATAGATTGCAATCTGTGTGGGAGGCAGGAACTGGAGCAGTACTGGTCATCACAGGATCCTCAGTACACACTAGATATTCAAAAAATATAAATGACCTCAAAGTCGCCTGTCAATCCCCAGTTCTGAGCTCCCTGGGGGCTTGAAGTGATGACAGATACCCAAGTGCTACTTGGGTCAGGTCCCACTGCACAGTGAAGACTTCAGAGGAGGGGCTGGGTCACACTTCCTGGTTGCATGACCTTGTATAAAACATTTCCCTCTGGATGCCAGTTTAATTGGCGACATTGAAGGTGCGGATCTCTCCTCTGTGGGCATTTCTGGTGAGAAACACTGTGCCACCACCCTATTAACAAAGAACTGTACAGCTCAATCAGCTGTGGCAGATGGAACTGCAGTCAGGAAATACAGTGACTGTATTTCACGGTTTCCCAGAGAGGTCCACACAACTCAAGGTGGCTGTGGAGGACCCCTGAGTGACAGACTCACCTCGCTCTTGTGTTTGGGGCAATACACACTTGTTTTCTTTTTACATGAATGCTCATCAATGGGCCGAGTGTGGTGGCTCATACCTGCCACGCAGCACTTTGGGAGGCCAACGCAGGAGGACTGCTTGAGTCCAGGAATTTGAGACCAGCCTGGGAAACAGAGCAAGACCTCATCTCCACAAGAAAGTACCAAAACATTCGCCAGGCATGGTGGCACATGCATGGAGTCCCAGTTACTCGGGAGGCTGAGGAGAAAGGGTGGCATGAGCCCAGGTGGTCTATCCCCTGACATCCTGTAGAGCTTGTCCAAGTTTCAGCGTTGATGACAGGCATTGGCTGCGCTGCCCTAAAAGGAGTGAGCATGATCAGAGAAATACTCCTGGCCAGAGGCAACAAAAAGGATGGCCAGAGGCCAGTGCTGGGGTCAACATGGGCCCAACTGGAAGGAAACCTGCTGTCCTTTGGAGGTGACACGCCCCTTCTCTTTGAGATCCAGCTGCGGCCAGGTGCAGGACTCACGCCTGTCATCCCAGCACTTTGGGAGGCAGAGGTGAGAGGATTGCCTGAGCCCAGTGGTTGAGACCAGCCTGGGCAACTTGTTGAGAGCTCGTGTCTACACTAAATCAAAAAATTAGCTGGTGTGGTGGCACGTTCCTATGGTTCCAGCTACTGAGGCAGAAGAATAACCAGATCCCAGCATGTCGAGGCTGCAGTGGCCGTGAGTGTGTCACTGCCCTCCACAGAGACTCTGACTCAAATTAAAAAAAGAGAGAACCAGATGCAAGCTGTCAAATCCTAGGTTAAGAACTGAGTTGGACAGTGAGACCCAGACAGGTTCAACAATTTGTCCCAGGGCCATCCAGGCAGGGAGTACACCCAGGTGTTCTGTCACTGAGTCACCTGAAGAAGCTGAAGCGAGTCACTTCTCCAGCTCCTCCATTTTCTCATCTGTTCAATGGAGTACATCTTCAGACACTAGAGTCTGCCCCCTTCCCCAAACATGTCATTATGAAAATTTCCAAACACAGAAGAATGGAAGAAATATTACAGCGAAGGCCAGCTGCAGTGGCTTCACGCCTGTCTTCCCAGCACTTTGGGAGGCAGAGGTGAGAGGACTGCTTGAGACTATGAGTTCAAGTCTAGCCGAGGCAGCATGGCGAGACCTTTTCTCTACATTAAAAAGATTAGCCATGTGTGGCATGTGCCTGTAGTTCCAGCTACTTGGAATACTGGCTGAGGTGGAATAATTGCCTGAGTCTACCAGGTGGAGACTGTGGTGGCCTTGAGTGTGCCACTGCACTCCAGCCTGGACAACAGAGTGAGATCCCAACTCAAAAAAAACAAAACAAAATATATATATATATATATAGTGGTGAACATCTAAACATACCCACCACCTAGACTTCACACCTTGCATGCTTTATCATACCTCTGTGCATCTATCCTCCAAATCCATCTTCTTTTTGATGTGTTTCACAGTACAAAGGGGGACCCAAAAAAACAGGATTATTTTTTGGAGGGCAAGCCCCTTTTGGTACAGGCTTCTCCCACTAGATAAGTGTTCTGGGAGCCCATCAGCATCGTGGAACCAACTAGCATTCTTGGGAGAGGCTGCATTGCAGAAGAAATATCCCAAGTTGTGGCAAACAAGTGACTGACTCTTTCACCATGACCCGCACCTGCCCACACGGCACTGATTAGTCGGCAGTTTTTGACCAAAAAAACAGCATGGCCCCCGTGCCCCACCTTCCCTATTCACCTGACTTCACCCCAAGAGACTTTTTGTTGTTGTTCTCTGCATGAAAAAATCCTCAAAGGGAAATATTTTGCTGATGTGGAAGAGGTGAAACAAAAAAACAGAAGCACTAAAAGGCATCCAAGTATTACTTCAAAAACCGTTTTGAGCAGCAAAACAATCGTCTTGATAGGTGTATTGCATCAAATGGCGAGTACCTGGAAGGTGACTGAAGTTTAAATATGTAAGAATAAATACACAATTTTCTATAAATAAATTCCTAGGTTTTTTTGTCCCCTCCCCCCACCCCTAGTAAGTTGCAGACATCAATTTCCCTTCCTTTGAATACATTGGTGAATGCACTTCATTAACCAGGCAATTGTAACTGACACTCTGATGATCACTCTGACAAATGTAACAAACCGCTGGGTCAGGTGCTGTTTCTTTTCTTTTTTTTTTTTCCTGAGTCAGGGGCTCACTGTCCCCCAGGCTGGAGTGCAGGTGGCATGCTCATGGCCACCACAGCCTCCATCTGCCGGGCTCAGGCAATCCATCCACCTCACCTTCCAAGTAGCTGAAAATACAGGTGCACACTGCCACGCCCAGCTAATTTTTTGATTTATTGTGGAGATGAGGTCTCATCAAGTTGCCCATGCTGGTCTTAAACTCCTGGGCTCAAGCAATCCTCTCTCCCCCACCTCCCAAAGCACTGAGATGACAAGCATGAGCCACCACACCCTGCCAGGTTCTGGTTCTTAAACCTCAGCTCTCCCCTTGTCACCATTTGTGAAGTCCAAACAGGTTCAGAGACAGTAAGGAATAGGATTAAGGTCACACAGCTCTGTGTGTCCCCAGAGTCCAGCCAGACTTTATGAATCAGGACAATGGACACTGAAGCTCCGTTGGAACAGGGATAAGGCAGCATACAGATGAGAAAAAATGAGGACCAGAGAAGACACATCATTGTCACCAGCAAAGTCGCTGCACCCATGTGATGAGCGGGTTCCCGCTACAGAGCACTTGCCTGCCAACTTGGGGTTTAATCACATAAAGGTCCCCATAGTTCCTCTCTCCTAATGGAGGGCTGCCAGGTAAAGGGCACCTCACAAATGTTTGCTGACTGAATAAAGGAGCCCCAAGGATTGCTGTGAAGCAAATGGCTTCCATAGGGCCCTGCAGCCACTCAGTCCTATGGTGGCCTTAGACATTGGGCCTAGGGTTACGAAAACCCCGTGGCCCCGATGGGAGCTTGCATTTCTGGTCCCCTCATCTCAACGTTTTAATTATAAGGCGTAGCCCCAAGGAAGGACAGGAAACCCGCTAGTTGCCGTGGAAGGGTCCCGTCCATTGGAGAAGTGCCCTACCCCAGGAGCCTAAGGTTCTTTCCTACATCCACCCTGCTGGCTCCAAGTCCCCCTTCCTCTTCCAACCAGCCAGCCTGGAGACCTCCCCTTCCCACCAAATAGCACAGCATCTACTATCTTGTCCACTCACACTTCTAGCTCAAGAACTTCCATCCAGCTCCTGATCCTTTTCACTCCTGAGCCCAGCTCCTCCCCAGAAGGATCCTTATCACTGTCTAGCCCGACGGCCATCTCTCTACAGAACGGAGTGTGCTCTTCCGCCTTTCTTTCTCTCTCCCCTCTCTTTCTGTAGTTTGGGCCTCAGGTAGTCAAAACAATGCCCTTCGCGGCTCCTCCCTCGCCCTGGCGGCTGCGAAGTTGAAAACTTCCCCAACCCAAGTTGTTTCTCAACCTGGAAGGATGCTGGTGCCAACAGGTAGTTTTAGTGGTCCGTGGAGCGACTCGCAGGACACGTGCAATTCTCCGAATGCATGCAACACTTCAGCAACAAGGGTAAAGAAGTGAAGAGTCTCGCCCAATCCCAAAACGCCCCTGCGGGCCCTCCAGGTTTCCTTAGAAACCTGGCAAATTTCCATCAGATACCGTTCTGGGAGCCAGGTCTCAGCCGCCACGCGAGGGGAGGAAAGGGCAATCGGAGGGCACCGATTCCGGACGCATCTGCCCTCTGACCGCGCCCTTGTGGGGACGGCTGGGGCAGCGGAGTGCGCTGCCACAGCTCCAGCCCCTTGCCTATCCGCCGGCCCGCCCGCCTGCCTGGAGCCGGGAGACCGCGGGCGGGGGAATCAGGCAGCTGCGCGCCAAGCCGGACCTCGGGACCTCAACGCGACAATTGCTGGGGGAGGAGCCTGGCCGCCTATTGGCCGTAGCTTGGAGGCGGGACCAGTCCTCCTCCCCGCCCCCAGCACACCCCCCTCCCCCCGGCCCCGTTAAATAGGCCCGTCGCTTGCCGGCGGTATTATTCATCAGGGGGCAGGGTTTGCTTGCACGCTGCCATTGGCTAGATTTGAATGGGACGGACTGCGGGCGGGCCGCGGGGTGGGGCTCGGGAGGGCCGGGGCCGCTGCCTGCCAGCTTCGGGTAGGAAGCGCCGGCACCAGACAGGCTGCCCCAGAGCGCAGAGGCACTGGGGATACAGTGCCCCAGGCCGATGCGGGGCGCGGGGCAGGGGTCGCTTGGGGCTTCCGCCCGTCCTTGGCTTGACAAAAGCTAACCAAAGGGTGGCGTAGAGTAGCACTGTTTTTGTTTGTGTTTATAAAAATGCGTTTTTTTTTAAAAAAAGAATGGAAACCACCTAGCTGTCCATCGATGGGGAACTCGTTAAACAAGCTGCGATCCAGCCCACGAGGGGACACGAAGGAGCAATAAAATGAGGAAGGGATACGTGAAGTGAGAGGAGCTGTGGGGGGGGGGGAAGAGCCGAGTGTATAAAAATGTAAAAGGTGGGGATTATTTTTGCGAAAATACCTTCAAAAGCAGAAACAAATTGGTAACAGCAGTACCCCGTGGGGAGTGAGACGGGATGGGTGGACGGTCGGCCTTTTTGGACCAAATTCGAGCCTTGTGTCACCTATTAAGAGAAAGTTTCCCAGAACTCTCCCTGCTTATCCAGGTGCTGTTACTGCTGCAGGAAAACTCCTGACCCTGCCATAGCCCCCCACCTGCACCTTTTGCACCTGAGTGGTATTGGGGGTCGCGGACACGCTGAGGCTTTTCTTCATTTACCTGATAGATACTCTGGCCGAACTTAGAGAATGGCTTTAATTATGCGTTGCTTTAAACGATTCGGTAATCACTGCGGAAGGGTTTAACAGCCAAACTGCGCAGGAGGGGTCCCTTCCTTGGCCATGCCTGAGGGTAGGGCGGGGAGGAGAAATCGACTCAGGAAAGAGAAAGTCGAAACTAGGAGAGGCCCCTTTAAGAGGGAAAGTTTATCACTAGCTGGCAGAGGGAAGAGTTGGCGGTGTTCTGACTTTTATCCCTGCTCTGTACCCAAAGGTCTTCAGCAGAGGAAGAGAAGACCGCCTGTCACCAGGAAGAATAGGTTTGACCCCGGCAAGGTGGTTCAGCCTGTAATCCCAGCACTTTGGGAGGCCCAGGCAGGAGGATTGCTTGAGTCCAGGAGCTAAAGATCAACCTGGGCAACATAGCAAGACCTACTCTCTATAAAAAAAGTTTTTAAAAAGAAAGAGAAAATTTTAAATTAGATAAAAAACACCTGGGCGCGGTGGCTCACACCTGTAATCCCAGCTGGGGAGGGGGACACAAGAGGATTGCCTGTCCCACGTTTTGAGATCAGCCTGGTGAAATCTTGTCTCTACATTCAAAAAAAAATTAGCCGGGCATGGTGGTGTGCGCCTGTAGTTCCAGCTACTTGGGAGCCTGATGTATGTACACACACACACACACACACACACACACACACAGAGAGAGAGAGAGAGAGAGAGAGAGAGAGAGAGAGAGAGTAGTAGCACAATCACGGCTCACCACAGCCTTGACCTTCCAGTCTCAGGCAAACCTCCTGCCTCAGCCTCACCACCACACTTGGCTAATATATATATATATATATATATTTAAATGGAATCTCACTCTGGCACCCAGACTGGAGTACAGTGGCATGCTCCCGGCCACTGCAACGATCCTTCTGCCTCAGCCTTCCAAATAGCTGGTCTTACAAATAGCTGGAACTACAGGCACGTGCTACCACACCTGGCTAACTTTTGATTTATTGTAGAGACAAGGTCTCACCAAGTTGTCCAGGTGGGCCTCGAACCCACAGACTCAGGCATTCCACTCATCTCTGCCTCCCAAAATGCTGGGATTACAGGCTAAACTGCCGAGCTTGGCCTAATTTTTTTTATTTTAAAAATTTTTGTCAACTTGAAAGGCTCAGACAATCCTTCCACCTGAGGCCAGCAGATTAAGCCTTCGGTGCCCGTGAGTGTGCCACTACACTCCAGTCTGGGCAACAAAGTGAGACTCCAACTAAAATAAATAAGCAAATAAAATTTGAAAAATTAGCCAGGCACGGTGGTGTATACCTGTAGTCCCAGCTTCTCAGTATGCTGAGGCTGAAGGATCGCCTGAGCCCAGGAGGTCGAGGCAGAAGTAAGCCATCATCCTGCCACTGCACTGCAGCCTGGTGACAGAGTGAGACCTCTACTCAAAAAGAAAAGAAAAGAAAAGAAAAGAAAAGATTAACCACCGGACTGGTGAACAAGGACATCATGGTTCAGTGAGGTGGTGGAGGCTGAGGTCTGCTTGCAAAAGGTGGTGAGGAAATGGCCAACACAAGAAAAGATGCTCAAAGTCATTAGTGTTGGGAAATGCAGGTCAGAATCACAATAAGATACCACTTCACACCCACCAGGATGACCATAATTAAAAGGAGAAAATAACAAGTGTCTGCAGGATGTGGAAAAATTGGATTCCTCATTCACTGTTAGTGGAAATGTAAAATGGTGCAACAAACAGTTTGCTAGGGCCGGGTGCCGTGGCTCACGCCTGTAATCCCAGCACTTTGGGAGGCTGAGGCAGGAGGACCATTAGAGCCTGAGGATTCGAGACCAGCCTGGACAACAAAATGAGTCCTCATCTCTCCAAAAAAAACGAAAACAAAACAAAATGCAAAAATTAGCCAGGCATGGTAGCACAAGCCTGTAGTCCTAGCTACTCAGGAGACTGGGGTCGGAGGATCGCCTGAGCCCAGGAGGTTGAAGCTGCAGTGAGCCGAGATCCTGCCACTGCACTCCAGCCTGGGTGACAGAGTGAGACCCAGACTCAAAAAAGAAAAAGAAAAAAAGTTTAGTGGTTCCTCAAACTTTGCACATAGAATGAACATATGACCACTCCTAGGTATGGACCCAAAGGAATTGGAAGCAGGTGTTCAAATGTACACAAATGTAGTAGCAACACTGGCCACAATATCCAGAAAGGTAGAAACAATTTAACTTCCATCAACTGATAAATGGATAAGCAAAAGGCATTTTATTCATCCAATGGAATACTATTTACCTATAACATAGTAACAAAATGTGAATGTAAGTTACCACCTAGGTGAACCCTGAAAACACTGAGTGTTGAGTGAAAGAAGCCAGTCCCTGAAGGCCTCAGGGCATGCGATGCCATCCACGTGAGATGTCCAGAGCTGGCGAATCTCTAGGCGGCTGAGTTGTAACTGGGACAGAAGGGCGGTGGCAAGGAGGATGATTGCTTGATGGGTAAGTTGCACCCTTGTGGAGGGGTAGAGTTGTGGAATTAGACAGTAGTGATGCCTGTGCAGCTTTGAGAATGTACTTCATGTCACAGAATTGTGCACATTCAAAAAGTTAAGACGTGCCGGGTGCGGTAGCTCATGCCTGTAATCCCGGCACTTTGAGGATGAGGCAAGAGGATAGCCTGAGCCCAGGGGTTTGAGATCAGCCTGGGCTACTAGGCAACACCTCATCTCCGCAGTAAACCAAAGAATCAGCCGGGCATGGTGGTGCATACTTGTTGTTCCAGCTACTTGAAGGCTGAGGCAGGACGATTGCCTGAGCCCAGGAGGTCGAGGCTGCAGTGGCCGTGAGTGTGAGTGACACTGCACTCTAGCCTGGGCAACAGAGTGAGACCCCAACTCAAAAAAATAAAAAGTTAAGATGGTACATTTTATGTTACGTATATTTTACCACAATTTTAAACATTTAAGGTATAGAGTATATTGGATTTTTATTTTATTTTATTTTCATTTTATTTCATTTTTGAGTCAGAGTCTCATTTTGCTTCCCAGGCTGTAGTGCAGTGGCACACTCACAGCCATTCCAGTGTCGCTCCGGTGATCATTCCACCTCAGCATTCCAAGTAGCTGGAATTACAGATGTGGGCGACCACACCTGGCTAATTTTTTGATATATTGCAGAGACAAGGTCTTACCAAGTTGCTCAGGCTGGTTTTCGAACTCCTGGGCTCAGGCAGTTCTCTCACTTCAGCCTCCCAAAGTGCTGGGATTACAGGCTTGAGCCACCAAGCCCAGCCATTATTATTTTTTGAGTTGGAGTCTCCCTCTGTTGCCCGGTGTGGTGGTATGATCACAGCTCATTGCAGCCTCCATCTTCTGGGCTCAGGCGATACTCTGCCTCAGCCTTCCAAGTAGCTGGGAGTATGGGCACACAACGCCGTGCCCACTATTTTAAAAAATTTTTTTTACAGAGACAAGGTTTCGCTTTGTTGCCCAGGCTGGTCTTCAACTCCTGGACTCACTTGAGCCTCCCGCCTCGGCCTCCCAAAATGCTGGGGTTACAGATGTGAGTCACTGCACCTGGCCCCCACGTCATTTTTTCTGTGCTCTGACCAGCTTGGCCATACATTCAGATTCCCACAGTCTCCTCCTTGGGTTTGGTTAACTGGCAGGCTCAGAGACTCAGGGAACCTGGTTAATCACAAAAGCTATTACAGAGGAGGCAGATATATGAAGACTCAGGCTGGTCTCAAACCCCTGGGCTCAGGCTATTCTCTTGCCTCAGCCTCCCAAAATTCTGGGATTACAGGCTTTAGCCACTGCTCCCAGCCAGTCCCAACCTTTTAATCCTGCCTTGTCTTTCTGGTGACCAGGCCCAACCTAAAGCCATCCGGGGGTTCCAGTCACCAGTCAGCTCCTTCGTAAACACAAGCATACTTATTATTTTGATGATTGGGAGGATTTTAGGAGTTGTGCCAGAAACTGAAAAGACCAAGTATATATTTCACAGTATCACAGGAGGATTTTGGGTTTTCTGGTCCCGGAGCAGAGAGGGAGCCTGGGGTTTATAAATCAAAGATCCCCTGATTAGATTCTCCTATGGCTGCCGGGCTCGGTAGCTCATGTCTGTAATCACAGCACTTTGGGAGGCCAAGGCAGGAGGATCACTTGAGCCCTGGAGTTCAAGACCAGCCTGGGCAACATGGTGAGACCTCATCTCTACAAAAAAAATAAAATAAAACAGTTAGCCAGGCCTGGTGGTGTGCATCTGTAATTGTAGCTACTCAGGAGGCTGAGGGAGATGGATCACCTGAGCCTAGGAAGTCGAGGCTGTGGTGAGCCATGATTGTGCCACTGCACTCCAGTCTGGGTGACAGAGGAAGACCCTGACTCAAAAAATACAAAGTCCTCCCATGACTGCTCAGTGCCCCTGAGGTAAAGTCCAGATGCCATAGCTTGATGGTTGTTCATTCAACACTACTTCCTGGGCACTTGCTCAAGCCTGCCGCGTGAGGGCAGCATCAGTGACACAGCAGTGACCCAGGTAGGCCCAGCCCTGCCCTCCCAGGGCTCAAACCCCACTGGGACATAAAATAAATCATTCCCTTGTGATTGACACAAGCCCAAAGCTGCTACGGAAGTTCAGGCAGAGTTAACCCGGCCACAATTTTTTTTTCTTGTTTTTGAGCTGGGGTCTCCCTCTGTCACCCAGGCTGGAGTGCAGTGGCATGATTCCAGTTCACTGCAGCCTCGAACTCCTGGGCTCAGTCGATCCTCCCATCTCAGCCTCCTGTGTAGCTGGGACTACAGGCACATGCCACCACCCCAGGCTAATTTTTATTTTTACTTTTTGTAGAGACAAGGTCTCGCTATGTTGCCCAGGCTGGTCTTGAACTACTGGGCTCAAGAGAGCCTCCTGCCACAGCCTCCCAAAGTGCTGGGATTACAGTTGTGAGCCACTGCTCCCGGCTTGTATCTCATTCTTTTCTGAACATTTTGGTGGCAGTTGAAGACATCGTGTCCCTTGCTTGGTTCCTAACACCCTCAGCATGGAGCCATTACAAACAAAGACATTCTCTTTATTTTTATTTATTTGTTTTCCCCCCTTCCCTTCCTAACATTTTTTTGAAAGCCCTAGAACAAGTATCAAAATCTGGAAATGTAACACTGTTACAATGATGCTATTTATAATATACAGGTTCAAATCTGTTTGTCTCAATAAGTCCCTTTATAGCAATGTTTTCCCCAGTCCAGAAAGCCCAGGATCATACATTGTATCGAGTCACAGGGCCCTAGGATTTTAGGAAAGGGAAACAATCAGCTTAACGTCTCCCTCAAATCCCTTTGGCTGACACGGAAGACTAGATCTGAGGGGAAAGAAGAAGGCAAGCCAGGAGGCCAGGGAGCAAGCTAGTGCTCACAATCAGAAAGAGAAATTTAGCAGTCAGAAAGATCTTAGGGCTGGCATGGCAACTCACGCCTATAATCCCAGCATTTTGGGAGACCGAGGCAGGAGGATTGCCTGAGCCCAGGGGCTCAAGACCAGCCTAAGCAACACAGAGAGCCCTTGTCTCTACAATAAAATAAAATAAAATAAATTGGCTTGGTGTAGTGGCACACACCTGTAGTACCAGCTACTTGGGAGGCTGAGGCAGGAGGATCACCTGAGCCCAGGAGGTTGAGGCTGCTGTGAGCCATGATTGTGCCACTGCACTCAGCCTGGGCAACAGAGTGAGATTCCAAATAAAAAAATTTAAAAAGGGAAGGAGTCTATTTCCCCATCCTCTGAACCTGGGTCACCAGTCTGGCACCTTGCTCTGGCTGGGAGAATACAGCAGAAGGGAGACTGTACCAGCTCCATGACCAGGCCTCAGATTTTGTGTTTCTCTTCTCTCTCTTGCTCCTCTGCCATCACCATTAGAACATGCCTGTACCAGCCTCCGGGAGGAACGTGATGGGAAGGAAGAGAAGATTTGAGCCATCGCTGCTTAAGCCATTCCAAGCAGCCAGTCTCCAGTTAACCTACCAGAGAGCCACAGATTCACATGTTGTCCCAGCCAGGGTCGTCTGAGCCTGGCCCAGATCTGCAGGACTGTCCTGATGACAGAAGTCCATGTAAGAAAAAAGTAAATGGCTGTTGCCTTATACCATTAAGTTTTGGGATGGTTTGTTACACAGCTGTTGCTAACTGATACAAAGGAGAGGCTAAGATCACAAAAAGCTATGTGGGCACCCAACACCCAGTACTTTAGTGCATGTTGAATGGCAAAGGACATTCAAAATTCTCTCTCCTCCTTCATTCACCTCTTCCCCCTTAAAACTCTTTTTTTTTTTTTTATTTGGAGTCTCACTCCATTACCCAGGCTGGAGTACAGTGCATGCTTAAGGCCACCCCAGTGTCAATCTGTTGGTCAGGTGATCCTTCTGCCTCAGCCTTCCGAGTAGCTGGAGGCTACAGGAATGTGCTACCACACCCAGCTACATTTTTTATTTTTATTGTATAGATGAAGTCTCTTGAAGTTGCCCAGGCTGGTCTCAAACCAGTGGACTCAGGCAATTCTCTCACCACCACGCCTAGCCCCTCCTTAAAACTCTTATTGCAGGCTGGATGCAGTAGCTCATGCCTGTAATTCCACCACTCTGGGAGGCAAAGGGGGAAGTATTGCTCCAGACCAGGAGTTTGAGTACAGTCTGGCAACATAGCCAGACCTCGTCTCTACAAAAAATTAAACATTAGCCAGGTGGGGTGGCACGAGCCTGTAGTCTCAGCTACTTGGGAGGTTGAGGTGGGAGGATTGCCTGAGCCAGGAGGTCGAGGCTTCAGTGGACTGTGGTTGTACCACTGCCCTCCAGCCTGGGTGACAGAGTGAGAACTCACCTCAAGAAAAAGGTGAGGAGGAGAATGGCATCACCCAAAGAATAACAGCTTTGACGATTATGCCATTTATTAACTGGGAGCTATTATTATCATTTAAGTAAAGGAATGATGGACTTAATTTTAGAAGAGTTGGTGATTTTGCTGGATTTCAGAAGATTCTAGAAAACGATGGCAGATATTGGTGGAAGGGCACCTACCCCAGCCTCCCATGTCACCTTCACAGAGAGTTTGACCACACCTTTGTTTCCTCTTCTTTTCTGGACAGCATGCAGGGAGGCCTTGTAAGGAGAGGGGGTAGGGTGCGGGTATCTGTGAATCTGGATCCTGCTTACTCAACAAATTTTATTAGGAAAATGTGTATCCTAGGCCAGGTGTGGTGGCTCACACCTGTAATCCCAGCACTTTCGGAGGCTGAGGCAAGAGGATTACCTGAGTCCACAGGTTCGAGACCAGCCTGGGCATCTTGGTGAGACCTCATCTCTACAATAAATAAAAAAATTAGCCTGGCATGGTGGTGCACACCTGTGGTTCCAGCTACTTGGAAGGCTGAAGTGGAAGGATCGCCTGAGCCCAGCAGGTCAAGTCTGCAGTGGCCGTGAGCATGCTATTGCACTCTAGTCTGGTCAACAGAGTGAAACTTCAACTAAA
Source organism: Cephalopachus bancanus (assembly GCA_027257055.1). Taxonomy (NCBI): domain Eukaryota; kingdom Metazoa; phylum Chordata; class Mammalia; order Primates; family Tarsiidae; genus Cephalopachus; species Cephalopachus bancanus. Next base: position 38,658 of record JAPVLO010001707.1, on the reverse strand, counting down.
AAAAAAAAATCTTTCAGTCTTGGGCCCAAAAGGTTGTTCCGTATAAGAGCATTGGGTCCATTGCCCAGGGCTGGACTGATGCTGCTTGTGCTCTGAAAAGTCATTATTAATTAATTAATTCATTCATTCATTTTGAGATGGAGTCTCTCTGTGTCACCCAGGGTTGGAGTTGCAGTGGTTTGCTCACAGCTCTCCACAGCCTCAGCCTCCTGGGCTCAAGCAATTCTGTATCGGTCTCCCTAGTAGCTGGGACTACAGGCATGAGCCATCATGCCCAGATAATTTTTTTTGTTTGTTTTGTTGTTTTTTTTTTGTAGAGATGATGTTTTACCATGTTGCCCAGGCTGGTCTTGAACTCCTGGATGCAAGTGATCTTCCTGACTCAGCCTCCCAAAATGCTGGGATCACAGGCATGATCCACCACGCCTGGCCTTATTTTAAAAAAAACAACAGGAAAGATATTTTGACAAATGGGTAAATTTGAATACGAGCACTAGATCAGATGCTATTATTGCCTTAATTACTTTGAGGATGTGTTCTTGTTTTTTTATTTTTGTTTGTTTTTGTTTTGAGACAGGATCTCGCTATGTTGGCCAAACTAGTCTCAAACTCCCGGGCTCCAGCAATCTTCCTGCTTCAGCCTCCCAAAGTGCTGGGATTATAGGTGTGAGCCACCATGCCCAGCCCAGGGTGATGTGTACTTGCATCTGCAACTTGCTTCAAGTGATTCAACACAGAAAATATGTCAAAAATGTGGCAAAATTAGCAATTGGTAGGCCGGCGGTGGGGTGGGGGGGCGGGTGGGGGTGTGGGGGGGTGGGTCACACTTGTAATCCCAGCACACTGGGAGGCCAGGGTGGGAGGATTGCTCAGGCCAGGAGTTGGAGAACACCCTGGGCAACTTGACGAGGCCTCACCTCAACACAAAATTAAAAAAATTAGCCAAGTATGGGGGCACACACCTGTAGTCCCAGTTACTTGGGAAGATGAGGAGGAAGGATCACCTGAGCCCAGGAGGTCAAGGCTGCAGTAGCCGTGATCATGCCACTGGACTCCAGCCTGAGCAACAGAGTGACTGACAAAAAAAAAAACCAAAGAAAAAAATTGGTGAATCCTGGTGGATATATGGATGTTAGTTGTGTACCTCAACTTCTCTGTAGGTTTGACATTCTTTTTTCTTTCTTTCTTTTGAGTTAGTCTCACTCTGTCCCCCATGCTGCTTGCAGCCACTGCAGCCTTGACCTGCTGGGCTCATGTGATCCTTCCACTTCAGCCTTCCAAGTAGCTGGAACTACAGGTGCCCACCAGGCTCGGCTAATTTTTTATTTATTGTAGAGATGAGGTCCTAGCAAGTTGCCCGGGCTGGTCTCAACCTGTGGGCTCAGGCAATCTACTCGCGTCAGCTGGGATAACAGACTGAGCCACCAAGCCTGGCCCATATTTTTCAAAATAAAGAGCTAGGGAATATTCAATCCTTTAATTTTATTTATTTATTTGTAGAGATGAGGTGGGGGTTCTTGCTATGTTGTCCAGTCTGGTCCCGAACTCCTGACCTCAAGCGATCCTCCCACCTAGGCCTTCCAGTGTGCTGGTATTCCAGGATAAGCCACTGCAGTGGGATCTTTTTTGTTTTTGTTTTTGTTTTTTTGAGTTGGAGTCTCACTGTCGCCCAGACTGGAGTGCAGTGGCCGCTCCCGGCCACCGCAGCCTCGCCTGCTGGGCTCCGGTGATTCTTCCACCTCAGCTTTCCAAGTAGCTGGAACTACAGGCGCACGCTACCACGCCCAGCTAGTTTTTGATTTATTGTAGAGATGAGGTCTCGCCAAGTTGCCCAGGCGGGTCTCGAACCCGCGGGCTCAGGCAATCCACACACCTCAGCCTCCCAAAGGCGCGGGATTACAGGCTGAACCACCGAGCCCGGCCCCAAAATCTTTTTATAAGAGTTAGATCAGGTTGGGCTCAGTGGCTCAGCCTGTAATCTCAGCACTTTGGGAGGCTGAGGTGATTGGATTGTCAAGCCCAGCCTGGGCAACTTGGTGAGACCTCATCCCTGCAATAAATAAAACAAAATTAGCTGGGCATGGTAGTGCGTTCCTGTAATTCCAACCGCTGAGGTGGAAGGATCGCCTGAGCCCAGCAGGTCAGCACTGGGATGGCCATGAGCATGCCACTGCACTCCAGCCTGGACAACAGAGTGAGACTCCAACTCAAAAAAAAAAAAAATGAAGAGAGGGGTTAAAAAAAAAACACAAGGTGAAGGCAGGCGCGATGGCTCAGGTCTTTAATCTCAGCACTTTGGGAGGCTGAGGTGGGAGGATTGCTTGAGGCCAGGAGTTCGAGACCAACTCGGACAATATAGCGAGACCTCATATCAACAGAAAAATAAAAATTAGCCAGGCGTGGTGGTGCACTCCTATAGTGCAAGCTACTCAGGTGGCTGAGGCAAGAGGATCACCTGAACCCAGGAGATGGAGGCTGCAGTGAGTCATGATTGTGCCTGGGTGACAGAGTGAGACCTCCAACTCAAAAACATGAAGAGGAAGGAGGAGGGGGGAAGGAGAAGCCATCATTTCAGAGATGTCACATCAAGAAGCGTCGACTAGAGAGTGTTGCCAGGATTTACACTTGAAGGAGGCCAGAGACAGTCTTCCCGTGAGCAACATTACAAGCATGTCGGGGACACAGGCGGTATCACAACGGGGTGAGGGGCTAAGGAAAAAGATCCCACGGGACAATGTGTGTAGGCAAACCTTGAGAATTCTGATTTGGGGAAGGGAGGGGGGAATACACTGTGTTAGTTTTGTCTAACACGGAGGAGCCTGGGACCCTGGCACTTAGCAAAGCACCTAGTGCATCCTAAGGACTCAATACATATGGACCCAAGATATCCATGAATGAGAGACTTCACCTAGGCCCGTGGGTCCAAGGCCTTGCTGATTGCTGGTATCACCTGGGAGGATTTTTTTTAAAAGTGCTGTATGGCTGGGCGCAGGGGCTCATGCCTGTTATCCCAGCACTTTGGGAGGCAGAGACGAGAGCACTGTCTGAGCCCAGGGGTTCGGGATCAGCCTGGGCAACATGGTGAAACCTCATCTCGACAGTAAATCCAAAAATTAGTCAGGTGTGGTGGTGCATGCCTTTAGTTCCAGCTACTTGGAAAGCTGAGGCAGAATGATCACCTGAGCCCAGCAGGTCAAGGCTGCGGTGGCCGTGAGCGTGCCACTGCACTCCAGCCTGGGTGACAGTGAGACTAGGACTCAAAAAAAGGAAGATGCTGTATGGCCAGGCACAGGGGCTCATGCCTGTAATCCCAGCACTTTGGGAGGCCAAGGTGAGAGGATTGCTTGAGCTCAGGAGTTCAAGACCAGCCTGGGCAACATAGTAAGACCTCTTCTCTACCAAAAAAAATTAACCGGGTGTGGTGGTGCACACCTGTAGTCTCAGTCACTTGGGAGGCTGAGGCAGAAGGATTATCTGAGCCCAGGAGGTTGAGGCTGCAAGTGAGCCATGATCCTGCCACTACACTCCAGCTGAGGTGACAGAGTGAGATCCTGACTCAAAAAAAAAAAAGCAGTTTCCATAGGATCCTGACAACCCGAGGAGGGGAAAGAAGAAGACAGGTGAATGTTCTGGAAAGAGGGAACAGCAAGTGGGAGGCACAGAGCGAGTTCTAGAGACAGAGTGGAGGTGAGGTTGGAGCGTGGCTGGGCCAGCCTCACAGGGCTGTGGGCTGTGACGAGGATGCTGGGCTTTATTCTGGGGGCATGTTGCCATCATGGTTTTCTGTACTGCTCTGTACATTTGACACATTTCATGATAAGACTTTAAAGAGTCCACAAGAGATGAGGCAGTAGAGACAATTCTTTCCGGAAACTTGATTGTGGCAGTTGAGAGGAGGTTGAACGAAAGGAAGAATTTTAAAAATGTATTTATTTATTTGTTTAGAGTCAGAGCCTCACTCTGTTACCCAGCCTGGACCTGCTGGGCTCAGGCGATCCTTCCACCTCAGCCTTCCAAGTAGCTGGGACTGCAGGCATGCGCCACAATGCCCGGCTAATTTTTTGATTTATTGTAGAGACAAAGTCTCACCAAGTTGCCTAGGCTGGTCTTGAACCCCTGGGCTTAGGCAATCCTCTCACCTCGGCCTCCCAAAGTGCTGGGATGACAGGTATGCACCACCATGCCCAACTTTAAAAACATTTCTTAATAAGGGCATTTCAAATATATGTCAAAGTTGAAAAGTGTGATTAACTCCACATCCCTGTCACTGTGCTTCACCCGGTGTTGGCTCACAGCCAAGGCTGTCTGTATCTACTCTTTCCTGGTGACTCCCACCCTCACCTTGCTGGTTTATTTTGAAACATATCCAAGACATCATATCATTTCATCCACAGATTCTTCATTTCATATCTCTGGAGACAAAGTCTATTTTTAAAAACGGAATTGCTGGCTGGGCATGGTGGCCAACGCCTGTAATTCCAGCACTTTGGGAGGCCAAGGTGGGAAGATTGCTTGAGTTCAGGAGACCTGACTGGACAACACAGAGAGAACTTCTCTTCACAAAAAAGAAAGAGAGACAGAGAGAGAGAAGAAGAAGGAGAAGGAGAAGAAGAAGAAGAAAGAAGGGAGGGAGGGAGGAACTAAAGAAAAAAAAAGAGCCCCAGAGCTTGAGACCAGTTTGACCAACAAAGTTTTAAAAACTGAATTGCTGGCTGAGCATGGTGGCCAACACCTGTAATTCCAGCACTTTAGGAGGCCAAGGTGGGAAGATTCACTCTACAAAAAAATCAAAAAAAGTAGCCGCCTGTAGTCCCAGCTACTCGGGGTACTGAGTTGGGAGCATCACCTGAGCCCAGGAGGTCAACAGAGTGAAACTGACTCAAAAAAAAAGGAAAGAAAGGAAGGAAGAAAGAAAGAGGAAAAGGAAAGGAAGGAAGGGTCACAATCCCACGTTCCACGTTCCACCTGCTGAATGCACCACAGTTCCTTCCTATCACTGATGCGCAGAGTTCAGATTTCTGCCTTTGTCTTATACTTTTTTTTTTTTTTTTTTTTGAGTTGGAGTCTCACTCTGTTGCCCAGACTGGAGTGCAGTGGCACGCTCCTGGCCACCGCAGCCTCAACCTGCTGTGTTCTGATGATCCTTCCGCCTCAGCCTTCCAAGTAGCCGGAACTACAGGCGCGCCCTACCACGTCCCACTAATTTTTGATTTATTGTAGAGCTGAGATCTCGCCAAGTTGCCTGGGCTTGCCTCGAACCCATGGACTCAGGCAATCCACTAGCCTTGGCCTCCCAAAATGCTGGGGTTACAGGATAAGACACCGAGCCCAGCCGTCTTAGGCTTTTAAAAGAAAACACTGGTGTGTTCAAATCTGCACCCCTAACAAGGTACTCGTGTTGCATCCAGATAATTTGTGGCGAAAGTCTCTTTTAATCCATAGGTGTCCTGGGGGAGGGCTTTTTTTTTTTTTTTTTTTTTGAGTTGGAGTCTCACTCTGTCACCCAGACTAGAGTGCAGTGGCCGCTCCCGGCCACCGCAGCCTCGCCTGCTGGGCTCCAGCGATCCTTCCGCGTAGCCGGAATTACAGGCATGTGCTACCATGCCCGGTTGATTTTTTGATTTATTGTAGAGATGAGGTCTTGCTGCCCAGGCAGGTCTCGAACCTGCGGGCTCAGGCAATCCACTCACCTCAGCCTCCCAAAGGCGCGGGATTACAGGCTGAGCCACCAAGCCCAGCTCTTAAAAACAGTTGGAGAGTAGGAGTCTTTGGGGACAGGAGGGGTGTGGTCTGGCAGAAGGAGAAAGGGATGGATGGCAGGGATGAAGAGGAGGAGAAAGGGGAGGAAGAGGAGGGGGAGGAAGAAGAAAAGGGAAGCAGAGGGAGGGGGAGGAAGAGGAAGAGAATGAGGAGGGGTGAGGAGGGTGAGGAAGAGAAGGAAGGGGAGGAAGAATAAGAGGGAAAAAAGGAGGAGAAGCAGCAATAGAAGAGGAGGGAGGGAAGTAAGTCCTTGAGGCCATGGAGCCCAGGGGTTGGGTACTGAGCCGGCCCCCTCTGGGGGAACGATGGAAGGAATAAGTTGAGGGGCTTGTGCTCTGGTGACGGTGACGAGGGGCTTCCATCCGATGGCCTTCTGTTTGCCCAGGGAAGCAGGAACACCAGAGACTGGGGCGAGTGCCCTGGGCTGCGTGAGACCTGTGATCTCTGATTCAGGCAAAACCCATCAGGCTAGCTGGGCGGTTTCCTCCCCTAGCCGAGAAGGCAGATGATGGAGGCTGGCCAGGTGAGGACACTGGAGGCTGAGAGAGAAGGAAGGAGCAGGCATGCTTAAAGGAAGTGATCAAAGATGAGTCACGGGAAGTAGGGCTGAGCATCAAGCGCAGGTGAGGATGACAGGAAGGTGGTGGAGAGGAGGAACCTGAGGTCAGACTGGACCCCTCCCACATTTTGAAGAGCATCCTTTCCTCCCACTTTGTGGGGGCCTCCCTTTTATGGGTTTTCTTTCCACTCCCTGGTTCCTCGATTTCGATGCCTTCACTGCTTGACGGCTCCTCTGAGGCTTGCACTTCTCAGAGTGCAAATCTGCCCCCACCCCGACTCTCGTTTTCTGTTCCATCCTCTACCTAAGCATGTTCATGTGGTTTGGGGGCCGTGGCTTCCTTCTCAGTTTAGAAAGTGTCCAGAGGCCGGGCTTGGTGGTTCAGCCTGTCATCCCAGCACTTTGGGAGGCTGAGGAGAGTGGATTGCCTGAGGCCGCAGTTTGAGACCAACCAGGGCAACTTGGCAAGACCTCATCTCTACAATAAAAAAAATTAGCCAGGTGTGGTGGTGCATGTCTGTAGTTCCAGCTACTTGGAAGACTGAGGTGAATGGATCATCGGAGCCCAGCAGATGGAGGCTGTGGTGGCCAGGAGCACTGCACTCCAGCTGGGTGATGGAGTGATACTCCAGCTCAAAAAAAAAAAAAAAAAACGACAGAGTGAAGTCGAATATGTCCCTCCCCAAAAAAAGTTCTCAGAGAGGCTGGACGCCTGTAATTCCAGTGCTTTGGGAGGTCTAAGTAGGAGGATCTCTTGAGTCTAGGAACTTTAGACCATTCTGGCAACACAGTGAGACCAAGTTGCCCGGGCACAAAAAGTAACTAAACCATTAACAGCCAGATGTGGTAGTGTGCGTGTAAGTTCCAGCTCCTTGGAAGGCTGAGGTGGAAGGAACGCTGGAGCCCAGCAGGTCTAGGCTGCGGTATCAGTGAGTGTATCACTGCACTCCAGCCTGGGCTCCAATTGAAAGATAGAGAGAGAGAGAGAGAGAGAGAGAGAGAGAGAGAAGAAAAGAAAGAAGTCATTGACCATGTGTGGTGGTATGTTTTAGTCCCAGCTCCTCTGGAGGCTGATGTGGGAGGATCGCTTGAATCCAGGAGGTCAAGGCTGCAGTGAGCTATGAACATGCCACTGCACTCCAACTTGGGCACAGAGAGAGATCCTGTCTCAAAAAAGCCCAGAAATGCTCAGAGTTTTCAGGCCCCCAGGAAAGTGAGCTCGGTGTGACCAGCAGTGTGCCCACCTGTTGTCTGCCTTTGGGTGATGGGGAGGACCATGAGGACAGCTTCATGCATCCTTGGCCCAGGGATTGCAGGCAGTCCGCTTTCTTTCATTTTTTTTTTTTTTTTTTTGAGTTGGAGTCTTACTCTGTTGCCCAGACTGGAGTGCAGTGGCACGCTTCCAGCCACCACAGTCTCGACCTGCTGGGCTCTGGTGATCCTTCCGCCTCAGCCTTCCAAGTAACCGGAACTACAGGCATGTGCTACCACACCCGCCTAATTTTTTATTTATTGTAGAGATGAGGTCTCGCCAAATTACGCAGACTGGTCTCGAACCCGTGGACTCAGGCAATCCATTGGTCTTGGCCTCCCAAAGTGCTGGGATTACAGGCTGAGCCACCGAGCCCGGCCAACGATCCACTTTTGAAAGGGCAGGTGATTCCCAGACCTGGCTGCACCCTGGCACCACCAGGGAAGCTTTAAAAAAACAGTGCCCAGCCACAGGCCAGAATTCATTCAGAATCTCTGGGCATGTAGTCCAGCTGGCTGGCCAGAGATGGTGTATTTTCTACCACAGCATTATGTGCGGAGCTGGTTGTGCAAAATTTGGTCACACCCAGGAGGGAAGTCGTGGGAAGGTGGTGATTCTATTCTCTGAACAGTCTCCTTTACAATTTCATATCATCAATCTCGAGACAGCTCTAATTGTCACCTGGAGTATTGCTATGGTGAAACACTTGGGGACTCTGAATGTGGCCTGTGCAAAGGGGGACCCCCAAAACCTGAATTTATTTATAAAAAATTGTGTATAAATGCCAGGTGTAGTAGCTCAAGCCTTTCATCCCAGCACTTTGGGAGACCAAGGCGAGAGGATTGCCTAAGCCCAAGTGTTTGAGACCCACATGGGCAACTTGGTGAAATCTCATCTCTACAATAAGTCAAAAAATCAGCCGGGCATATGACGTATGCCTGTGGTTCCAGCTACTTGGAAGGCTGAGGCAGAAGGATCGCCTGAGCCCAGCAGGTTGAGGCTGCGGTGGCCATGAGCATGCCACTGTACTCCAGCCTGGGCGACAGAGTGAGACTCCGACTCAAAAAAAAATTGTATATGTATTGTCCCATGTGTAAACTTCAGTCACCTTCGAAGTACTCTCCGTTTGATGCAGTACACCTATTGAGATGCTGTTTCCACAGTTCAAAACCACTTTTGAACTCATCCATTTTGATGTCTTTTAGTGCTTCTGCCGTCTTTTGCTCCACCGCTTTCACATCAGCAAAATGTTTCCCTTTGAGGACTTTTTTCATCTGGGGGTACAAACAAACAAACAAAAAATCTCTTGGGGCATGGTCAGGTGAATGGGGAGGGTGGGGCACAGAGTTCATGCCATCGTGGGTCAAAAACTGTTGGACATTCAGTGCATTGGGGGCAGGTGTGCTCGTAAATTATCCATCATGAAATGGGCAAATGCATTGAAAGAATCTGCCCCCCCCCAGATTTACTGAAGCTGAATGCAATCTCTCACAACAATGCTAACTGGTACAATCATGCCAATGGATTCCTAGAACACTAACAGTTAGGTCATGATCCCAGTGGGGCCTCCAGAATGTTAGGTCAGGCCTTCCAGGGGTGTGGGTGTCTGGTGTGCAACCTGGTGCCGCATGAAAGATGTAAAGAATTGCACAGAGGTTGGATTAGAAAATATAGTTTATTTAAAAATGAAATTACAGAGAGAGAGAAACAAGATTCGCCTCCCCAAGGCAGAAGAGGGGGCCAAAACTTAGGAAAACATGGCCTGGCCATAGCTCAAAGAGCACATGGCCACACCAGAGCTTAGCAAGACAATGGCCGCTAGATGCTCATGGTTGAGTCCTTTTAACCCTTCCCTTTGTTGGGGGAAGGTCATTAAGGTGATTGGGTGATGGTTTATTCCCATCATCATGAAGGGGCAGGTAAGCACAGGTACTGAAGTCAGGTAATGGACAGCAGACAAATGGGTGGATTAGTCACATAATTGCTGCCATGGTAGTGGGCTAGATGGGAGGAGACAAGGGGAGTGTTTTTTTCCTGCAAGAGATGTTTCCAATCCACAGGCTCCTTACCAAAAAGGTGGGTTCATTATCATTTCTATGGCTTCAGCCAGCTAAGGGGTGATCTTTGACCTTCCGTTTTCAACAAGGAACCTGAAAGTTTCTTAGAAATTACTGAGTCTGGCCAAGTCCCCTAATCTTAACTCAGCGTTTCTTTTCCTGATTGCAGATTCTTCAGACAGAGCCTGGCTCTTTCTACCAACTGCCAACCAGAACACCTTCAAATCTACCTGGACTTGCAACCCCCCACCTGAGATGTCCTGCCCTCACAGAACCAACCAATAGAAGCCTTACACGTATTGATTTATGTTTTTGCCTGTAACTTCTACCTCCCTAAAAATGTATAAAGCTGGCCAGGCGGTAGTGGCTGAAGCCTGTAATTCAGCACTTTGAGAATCCAAGGTAAGAGGATTACCTGAGCCCATGGATTTGAGACCAGCTTGGGCAACATGGAGAGACCTCGTCTCTACAATAAATAAAAAAAATTAGCCAGGCATGGTAGCACACACCTGTAGTTCCAACTACTTGGAAGACTGAAGCAGAAGGATCGCCAGAGCCCAGCAGGTCAATACTGGGGTGGCTGTGAGCATGCTACATTCCAGTCGGGTGACACAGCGAGACTCCAACTAAAAAAAAAAAAAAAGTATAAAGCCTAGCTGTAAGTCAACGATTTTGGGCACATGTTCTCAGGACTTCTTAGGACTGTGCCATGGGCCTAGGTCACTCACATTTGGATCAGAAGAAACATTTTTTTTTTTTGAGTCAGAGTCTCACTCTGTCGCCCAGGTTGGAGTGCAGCGACATGCTTATGGCCATTGGAGCCTCAACCTGCTGGGCTCAGGCGATCCTTCGACGTCAGGCTTCCAAGTAGCTGGAACCACAGGTGCGTGCCACCACACCTGGCTAATTTTTGATTTATTGTAGAAATGAGTTCTCATCAAGTTGCCCAGGCTAGTCTCAAACCCCTGGACTAAGGCAATCTTCTCGCTTCTGCCTCCCAAAATGCTGGGAGTATAGGCATAAGCCACTATGCCAGGCTAGAAGAAACCTTTTAAAATAGTTTACAAAGTTTCATAATTTTTGTCAACATTCTCTGGCACTCAACGCTCAACGTGGGGCCCATTCCATGACCCTGAGGTTAAGGGTCTCATGCTCGGGCAATCCCCTCGGGTACCCTCCCACAGTGGGAGCTTTTCTGTCCTCTCAATAAATCCTGCTTTCAAAAAAAAAAAGAGTCTCATGCTCTTATAATCAACCTGAAGACAGCTCAAATTGTCTCCCAGAATGTTACTAAGGTGAGATATTTGGGGGACAATTGGGGAAATCTGAATATGAGCTATATATTAGACGAAATCACTGAATGAATTTTTGGAAACAGTAGCTCAACTTTCCACCTCTCTTTTTTTTTTTTTTTCTAAAGAGACAGGTTCTACCACCCAGGCTGGAGAGCAGTGGCATGATTACAGCCACCACAGCCTCAACCTCCTGGGCTCAGATAATCCTTCTGTCTCAGCCTCCTGAGTAGTGGGGACTACAGGCCTGCACCACCACACTCAGCTAAGTTTTTTTTGTTGTTTTTTTTTTCGAATTGGAGTCTCACTCTGTCGCCCAGACTGGAGTGCAGTGGCAGCTCCTGGCCACTGCAGCCTCGACCTGCTGTGCTCCAGCGATCCTTCCACCTCAGCCTTCCAAGTAGCTGGAATTACAGGCATGCACTACCATGCCCGGCTGATCTTTTGATTTATTTTACAGATGAGGTCTCGGTGCCCAGGTGGGTCTCGAACCGGCGGGCTCAGGCAGTCCACTCACCTCAGCCTCCCAAAGGCGCGGGATTACAGACTGAGCCACCGAGCCCGGCCCAGTTTTTATTTTTGTAGAGACAAGATCTCACTATGTTGCCCAGGCTGGTTTCAAACTCCTGGGCTCAAGCAATCTTCCCACCTCAGCCTCCCAAAATGCAGGATTTCAGGGGTGAGCCACTGCACTGGTCCCAGCAATCGATCTTTGTTATTTTATGGGTCACTTTTATCTCTCAAACCTCTCAAAGAATCATGAAGTCCAAAAGGTGGGGCTATTTCTTTTTCTTTTTTCTTTTTTGAGTTGGAGTCTCACGCTGTAACCCAGGCTGGAGTGCAGCAGCACGCTACTCATGGCCACTGCAGCCTCGACCTGCTGGGCTCAGGTGATCCTTCCACCTCAACCTTCCAAGTAACCAGAACTACAGGCGTGCAGTACCACACTCGGCTAATTTTTTGATTTATTGTAGAGACGAGGTCTCACCATGTTGCCCAGGCTGGTGTCATACTCGCAGGTTCAGGCAATTCTCTCCCCTCAGTCTCCCAAAGTGCTGGGATTACAGACTTAAGTCACTATGCCCAGCAAAATAAATAAATAAATAAAATAAAGACAGGGTCTTGTTATAATGCCCAGGTTGGTTTTGAACCCCTGAGTTTAAGTGATCTTCCTACCCCAGCCTCCTAAAGTGTTGTAATTACAGGTGTAAATCAAACCTGGCATAATGTAATTTTTTTTTTTTTTTTGGAGTCTCACTCTGTCGCCCAGGCTGGAGTGCAGTGGCACACTCATTGCCACACCAGCATCAACCTCCTGGGCTCCAGCATCCTTACGCCTCAGCCTTCCAAATAGCCAGAACTATAGGCACCCACTACCACGCCCAGCTAATTTTTGTTTATTTTAGAGACAAGGTCTTGCCAAGTTTCCCAGGCTGGTCTGGCTCAGGCAATCCATTCGCCTCTGCCTCCCAAAGTGCTGGGATTATAGGCTGAGCCACCAAGCCTGGCTAATAATGTAATTTAGTTAAGAAATTTTAACTTAATTGGTACCTTTATGTATGTATGTATGTATGTATGTATTTATTTATACATCAGAGTCTCACTTTCATGCCTAGTCTGGAGTGCAGTGGCACGCTCATGGCCACTGCAGCCTCAACCTGCTGGGCTCAGGTGACCCTTCCACCTCAGCTTTCCAAGTAGCTGGAACCACAGGCATGTGCCACCATGCCTGGCTAATTTTTTTTCCGTAGAGACAATGTCTCACTACATTGCCCAAGCTGGTCTCGAACTCCTGGGCACAAGCAGTCCTCCTGCCTTGGCCTCCCAAAGTATTGGGATTACAGGTGTGAGCCACTATGGATGGCCCTCGCCTCCAATTTCTGTGTTGAAGTCCAACACTTCAGAAAGTGACCTTATTTGGAAATAGCGTTGTTACAGTTAAGTAAATTAGGTTAAGAAGAGGTTGTACTGCAGTGAGGTGGGCCCCTAATCCAATATTACCGGTGTCCTTATAAAGGGGAAATTAGGGCCGGCCGGGTGCAGTGGCTCCTGCCTGTCATCCCAGCACTGTGGGAGGTGGAGGCGAAAGGATTGCCTGAGTTCAGGGGTTTGAGACCAGCCCAGGCAACTTGGTGAGACCTCATCTCTACAATAAATAAAAAATTCAGGCCGGGCTCGGTGGCTCAGCCTGTAATCCCGCGCCTTTGGGAGGCTGAGGTGAGTGGACTGCCTGAGCCCGCGGGTTTGAGACCCGCCTGGGCAGCGAGACCTCATCTCTACAATAAATCAAAAAATCAGCCGGGCGTGGTAGTGTGCGCCTGTAGTTCCAGCTACTCGGAAGACGGAGGCGGAAGGATCGCCGGAGCCCAGCGGGTCGAGGCTGCGGTGGCCGGGAGCGGCCACTGCACTCCAGTCTGGGCAACAGAGTGAGACTCCAACTCAAAAAAAAAAAAAAAATTCAACTGGGTGTGGTGGCTCACGCCTGTAATCCCAGCACTTTGGGAGGCTGAGGCAGGAAGATCATATGAGCCCAGGAGTTCGAGACCAACCTGGGCAATATAGTGAGACTTTATCTCTAAAAAATGCATATAAATAAAAAAATTTTTTTAAAAGAAGAAAATGTTTAAAAAATGTGAGAAGACTTTTCAGTGGAAAAAAAAGGGAAAATTTGGACAGAGTCACACACAGGGAGAGCATCATGTGAAGATGAAGACAGATTCGGGTGATACTTGTACAAGCCAAAGACTGCTAGCAAGTCTTCAAGTCTCGGAGAGAGACTGGAACAGATTCTCCCTCACGGGACTCAGAGGAACCAACCCAGCCAACACCTTGCTCTGGTACTTTCTGCCTCCAGATCCCAGAGATAATACATTTCTATTGGGTTTTTGCTGTTGTTGTTTTTAGTTGGAGTCTCACTCCGTTGCCCAGGCTGGAGTGCAGTGGCACACTCACGGCCACCCCAGCGTTGACCTGCTGGGCTCTGGTGATCCTTCTGCCTCAGCCTTCCAAGTAGCCGGAACTACAGGCATGCACTACCACATCCGGCTAATTTTTGATTTATTGTAGAGATAAGGTCTCACCATATTGCCCAGGTTGGTCTTGAATCCACAGGCTCAGGCAATCCACTCACTTCAGCTTCCCAAAGTGCTGGGATTACAGGCTGAGCCACCAAGCCCAGCCCATTTCCATTGTTTAGGCCACCCAGTTTGTGTTACTTGTTATGCCAGACCTAGGAAACAGATACAGGACTCTATGTGACTTTTGAAGGTAATAAAAAGACAACATGGTTTCTGTTTATTTATTCATTTTCTTGCTCTGTTGCTAGGCTGAGTGCAGTGGTGCGAACATAGCTCATGGCAGGCTTGAACTCCTGGCCTTAAACGATCCTCCAGCCTCAGCCTCCTGAGTGGATGGGACTAGAGGCGCACGCCACCATGCCTGACTTTTTTTTTCCTGTCAAGGTCTCATTCTGACACCCAGGTTGGAGTGCAGTACCCTCAGCCTTAACCTCCTGGGCTCAGTGATCCTTCCTCTTTGGCCACCTGGAGTAGCTGGGACTACAAGCACATGCTACCATGCCCAGCTAAATTTTTAAATTTTTGTAGTGATCAGATCTCGCTATGTTGCCCAGGCTGATCTTGAACACCTGGGCTGAAGTGATTCTCCCACCTCAGCCTCCCAAAATGCTAGAATTACAGACCAGAGCCACCACGCCTGGCCTTATTTTCTGTTTCGCTCTCATGAGACATATACCTTTAGATCCCTGAGCTCCCATGCAAGGAGTCCCAGTTCACTGAAGCTGCCATATTGAGAGGAAACCCAGACCACATGGAGAGGCCATGTGTTGGTGTTCTGGCCAAAGGCCCCAGAGGAGGTCCTGGCTGGCAACCAGCATGAACCGCTAGACATCAAGAGATAACTTGAAATAACTTTGAAATAACTTTGAAATAACTCCACCCCAGCCACCATTTGACTACAACCCTGAGTCCAGTTAAGTCAGAGATTTGCGACAAAATAAATGACTGCTATGGTTTAATCCACTGTGTTCTCACAATTTGTTATGTAGCAACAGCTTTTCAGAACACTTACCAACTTCCACTCACTTCCAACATTCCCTTAAGCTAATCTTTCCTGGCTGACCAGATTCTCTCATTGGCCCTCAATTTCCCCTCTGCAGCTGCTTTTTTTTTTTCAGAGTCTCACTCTGTCACCCAAACTGGAGTGCAGTGACACACTCATGGTCACTGCAGCCTCAACCTGCTGGGCTCAGGGGATCCTTCCACCTCAGCCTTCCAAATAACTGGAACTACAGGAATGCACCACCATGCCAGGCTAATTTTTCTTGATTTATTGCAGAGATGAGGTCTTGCCAAGCTGCTCATGCTGGTCTTAAACCTGTGGGCTTAGGCAATCCTTTTGTCTTGGCATCCCAAAGGGCTAGGATTACAGGCATGAGCCACAATGCCCAGTATCCTCTTGCTTTTAAAAAATACTTTAGCTGGGTGTGGTGTCTCAAGCCTGTAACCCCAGCATTTGGAAGGCTGAGGTGAGGGGACTGCCTGAGCCCATGGGCTCGAGAACAGCCTGGGCAACTTAGTGAGACCTCATCTCTACAATAAAAATTTAAAAATTAACCAGGCACGGTAGTGCACACCTGTGGTTCTGGCTACTTGGAAGACTGAGGTGGAAGGATCAACTGAGCCCAGCAGGTTGACGCTGGGGTGGCCGTGAGCATGCCACTGCACTTTAGCCTGGAAGATGGAGTGAGACTCCAACTCAAAAAAAAGCCAAAAAAACAAAAACAAAAAAAACCCCCAAACTCTACCTGGATTCATAGCTGGAGTTTGTCAAGCATAAAAAAGAGCTGGTATCAAATGTACTGAAACTATTCCAAAAAATAGAGGAGGAGAGACTCCTCCCTAATTCATTAACACTGATACTAAAATCAGGCAAGAACACAACAAAAAAAAGAAAACCACAAGTCCATTTCCCTGATGAATATACATGTAAAAGTCTTCAACAGAATACTAGCAAACCAAATGCAACAGCATGTCTGAAAAATTATCCATCATGACCAAGTGGGTTTTATTCCAGGGATGCCAGGATGGTTCAATATCCAAAAATTGATAAACATGTTCTACCACATAAACAGAAGCAAAAACAAAAAAAAACAAAAACAAAACACCATAAGATCATCTCAATAGATGTAGAAAAGGCATTTAATAAAATCCAACATCCCTTCATAATAAAAACCCTCAACAAACTATGCATTGAAGGAACAAATCTCAAGATAATAAGAGCCATATATGACAAGCCCACAGACAACATCATACTTGGGAAAAGTCTAAAACATTCCTCCTCAGAGCACGAACAAGACAGGGATGTCTACTCTTACCACTCTTATTCAACATCACACTGGAAGTCCTAGCAAGAGCAATCCAGAAAAATAAATAAATAAAAAACATCCAGACTGGCAATGAGGTAGTCAAATTATCCTTGTTTGCAGATGATATGACTGTATACCTAGAAAACCCTAAAGACTCCTCCAAGAAGCTCCCAAACCTAATAAATGACTTCAGTAAAGCCTCAGGACACAAAATCAATGTACAAAAATCCATATCATTTTTATACACCAACAATGCTCAAGCGAAGAACCAAATCCAGAGCTCAATTCTGTTCACACTAGCTCCCCCAAGCCCAAAACTAGAAATACACCTAACTAAGGAGGTTAAATATCTTTGCAAGCACTACAAAAACACTGATAAAAGAAATCACAGACAACACAAACAAATGGAAGAATATCCCATGTTCATGGACTGGAAGAATCAATATTGTTAAAATGACCATAATGCCCAAAGCAATCTACAGATTCAATGCAATATTGATCAAAATACCAACTTCATTCTTCACAGAACTAGAAAAAACAATCTTAAAATTTATATGTAACCAAAAAAAAAGCCAGACAAAACAATCTTTTTTGAGTTGGATTCTTATTCTGTCACCCAGACTGGAGTGCAGTGGCACACTCATGGCCACCCCAGCGTCAACTTGCTGGGCTCTGGTGATCTGTCCGCCTCAGCCTTCCAAGTAGCCAGAACTACAGGCAGGCGCTACCATGTCCAGCTAATTTTTGATTTATTGTAGAGACGAGGTCTCGCCAAATTGCCCAGGCTGGTCTCAAACTCACGGGCTCAGGCAATCCACTCACCTTGGCCTCCCAAAGTGCTGGGATTATAGGTGAGCCACGAAACCCTGCCACTATAAAGTTTTAGTAACTAAAATAATATGGTACTGGTACAAGAATGAATAGATAGATCAATGGAACAAAATAGAGAACTCAGAAATAAAACCACATCTTACAACCAACTGGCCTTCAACAAAGCTGACAAAAATTAACCATGGAGGAAAGGACACTCTGTTCAATAAACAGTGCTGGGAAAATGAGCGGGCCTATATGTTAGAAGAATGAAACTAGATCCTTATCTCTCACCATATGCAGAAATTAACGCAAGATGGATGAAAGACTTAAATGTAAGACCTGAAGCTATAAAAGTCCCAGAAGAAAACCTCGGAAAAATCCTTCTGGGTATTGGCCTAGGCAAAGAATTCATGGGCAACCTCTTCAGGTCCCCTCCTGCTGTGGGAGCTTTTTTGTCCTCTGAATAAATTCTGATTAAAAAAAAAAAAAAGAATTCATGATGATGATCCCCAAAGCAAATACAACAAAAACAAAAATAGATCAATGAGGCTTCATTAAACTGAAAAACTTCTCCACAGCAAAAGAAATAACAGAGTGAACAGAAAACCTCTGAGTGGGAGAAAATATTTGCAAATTATGCCTCAAACAAAGGGCTAATATCCAGTATCTACAAGGAATTAAAACTCAAAATTAAAAAAACAACCCATCAAAAAGTGGGCAAAGGACACAGACACTTCTCAAAAGAAGACACACAAGCCAACAAACATATAAAGAAAATGCTCAACATTATTAAACATCAGGAAAATGCAAATTAAAACCACAATGAGATATCACCTCACATCAGTCAGAATGGCCATTATTAGAAAATCAAAGAACAACAGATGTTGGAGTGGCTGCGGAGAAAAGGGAATGCTCACCCACTGTAGGTGGGATTGTAAACTGGCTCAATCTCTGTGGAAAACAATATGAAAAAAATTTTTTTTTGGAGCGAGAGTCTCATTGTCACCCAGGCAGGAGGGCAGTGGCATGTTCACGGTCACTGCAGCCTCAGCCTGCCGGGCTCAGGTAATCCTTCTACCTTAGCCTTCCAAGTAGTGGGAACTACAGCATGCGCCTCCACACCTGGCTAATTTTTTTATTTATTGCAGAGATGAGGTCTCGCCAAGTTGCCCAGGCTGGTCTACAACCTGTGGGCTCAGGCAATCCTCTCACCTCTGCCTCCCAAAGTGCTAGGATTATAGGCGTGAGCCACCGCACCCGGCCTGGAGTTTTGTTTTGTTTTGTCTCACTCTTGTCACCCATGCTAGAGTGCAGTGGCATGCTCACGGCCACCCCAGCCACAGTCTGCTGGGCTCAGGCGATCCTTCTGCCTCAGCCTTCCAAGTAGCTGGAACTACAGACGCATGCCACCATGCCCGGCTAGTTTTTGTGATTTACTGCAGAGACGAGTTCTCACCGAGCTGCCCAGGCTGGTCTCAAATCCCCAGGCTCAGGCAATCCTCTTACCTTAGTCTCCCAAAGTGCTGGGATTGCAGGGTGAACCACCACACCCAGCCTGGACATTTTTCTTGAGAACTAAAAATTGAATTACCATTTGACCCAGCAATCCCAACAGGGATCTACCCAAAGAAAAGTAAATCAATTTATAAAAAAGATACGTGTATTCACATGTTCATTGCAGTACTATTCACAAAATCAAAATCATGAGCTGGACATGGTGGCTCACACCTATAATCCCAGCACTTTGGGAGGTAGAGATGAGAGGATTGCCTGAGTCCGTGGGTTCAAGACCAACCTGGGCAACACTTTTTCTCAGATGAGTTTGCGAACTTAATTGTCAGAGGGCGTATATTTACTCTGGAATACTCTGCAGCCATAAAAAAGAATGAAGTCATGTCCTTTGCAATGACATGGGTAGAGCTGGAGATCGTCATTCTAATTAAAGTGACTCAGAAACAGAAAGTCAAACACTGCATGTTTTCACTTATATGTGGGAGCTAAATGGCCACAAAGTTGGAAATAATAGATGGTGGGGACACCAATAAGGGGGGAGGCAGTGGGTGCTGGTGTTGAGAAATTACCTGTTGGGTGCAATGTTCATTATTTGGGGAATGGGCCACCTGAGACCCAATCCCCACCAGTACACAATATGTCCATGTAACAAACATACATGTACCCCCAAATCTAAAATAAAAATAGAAAACATTTAAAAAGTAACTCTATATTTGTTTCTGTAAAGTGTAATTATTTAGTTTTGCCTGTGTCTGGAAACTATAAATAAATGGGGGCACATCTGTGTTGTAACAGAAATGAACTCTTTTTCGCTGCTGTACAGTATTCCATTGAATAAATTGACCACAATTTATCTAGTCTCCGATAGGTGGGAATTATCTTTTTCCCCCTAAATTTCTATTTTCTTTTTTCAGTTGGGGTCTCACTCTGTTGCCCAGGCTGGAGTACAGTGGCACAATCATGGCTCATTGTAGCCTCGACCTCCTGGGACCAGGCAATCTTCCTGCCTTGGCCTCTCAAGTAGCTGGAACTATTGGTGTGTGCCACCATGCCCGGCTAATATTTTGATTTTTTGTAGATATGACGTCTCATTCTGTTGCCCTGGCAGGTCTCAAACTCCTGGACTCAAGTGATCCTCCTGCCTGGGCCTCCCAAAGTGCCAGGATTAGAGGCATGAGCCATCACACCTGGTGGAATCATTTTAGATTTACAGGAACGTTTTAAATTTATTTTAGATTTATTGGAAAGACAGTACAGAGAGTCCTCACATGCCCCTCCCCCAGTTTTCCCTGAATGTCAGCATCTTACATTATCATAGTACAGTCATGTGCTACATAGTAGTGGCACTTTGGTCAACGAAGAACCGCACATATGACAGTGGTCCCGTTAGATTACAATACCATCTTTTTTGCTGTACCTTTTATTTTTTCTTTTTTTTCTGAGTCTGAATCTCACCCCCTCTCCCAGGCTGGAGTGCAGTGACATGCTCATCGCACCACAGCCTCGACCTGCTGGGCTCAGGTGATCCTTCCACCTCAGCCTTCCATCTAACTTGAACTACAGGCACGCACCACCAAGTCCGGCTAATTTTTTTTAATTGTAGAGACGAGGTCTCACCAAGTTGCCCAGGTTCGTCTTGAACACCTGGGTTCAGGAAATCCTTCCTCCTTGGCCTCCCAAAGTTCTGGGATTACAAGCGTGAGCCACCACTCCTGGCTTACTATGCCTTTTCTATATTTAGATGTTGAGCTACACAAATAGTGTTGTGGTACAGTTACCTACAGCAACCCGTGCAGTAACATGCTGTCCAGGTTTGCAGCCTAGTAGTGACAGGCTGAACCATCCAGCCTTGGTGTTTCCCAACTGGGCTCTACCATCTAGGGTTTGCATAAGTGCACTCTGTGATGCTTGCACTCTGTGATGCATCTCCCAGAAGTAGTCCTATTGTTACTTGATACATAACTATACATATGTGGAAACTACAAAAACATGGATACATTACTGTGAAGTGGCCTGTAATCCCAACATTTTTGGAGGCTGAGGCAGGAGGATTGCTTGAGCCAAGGTGTTCAAGACCAACCTGGGCAACATAGTGAGACCTTGTCTCTGCAAAAATATAAATTAAAAAATTAGCTGGATGCAGTGCCACACACCTGTAGTCCCAGTTACTCGGCAGACTGAGGTGGAAGGATTGTCTGAGTCCAAGAGATCAAGGTTGCAGTGAACCGTGATCATGCCACTGCACTCCAGCCTGGGTGACAGAGTGAGACTCCAACTCAAAAAACAAACAAAAAAAACTTAAGCAGATCTGGCCTGACATGTGGCTGATGCCTGTGATCCCAGCACTTTGGGAGGCTGAGGTCGGAGGACTGCTTGAGGCCAAGAGTTGAAGATCAACCTGGGCAACATAGTGAGAATCTGTCTCTACAAAAATTTTAAAACATATGGATACCTTTTGGGGGGGGTTGGAGTCTGTTGCCCAGGCTGAAGTGCAGTGACACACTCATGGCCACCCCAGCGATCCTTCCGCCTTAGCCTTTCAAGTAGCTGGAACTACAGGTGCGTGCTACTATGCCCAGCTAGTTTATTTATTGTAGAGAGGTCTTGCTAAGTTGCCCGGGATTGAACCCACAGCCTCAGGCAATCTACTCACCTCCGCTTCCCAAAGTGCTGTGATTACAAGTTAAGTCACTGAGCCTGGCCCCTTACTTTTAAAGTTCCAGTCTTTAAGATTTCACTATTTGTTTTTTTTTTTTTCACAAATATGTTTTGATTTTTTATTTTTTACGTTCCAGAAGCATTCAACCCAGGATCCAGGATTGAATCCAGGATGTTTTTATTCCAAACATTGCTGCATGTGACTATTCTTATGTGCCTCCTGGTGCACATGATCCAGCATTTTTCTGGCATCAGCCCAGGATGTGGGGTTTGCCAGTGTGGCTGTATCAACTGTACCGTTACAGAATCACATGAATTCTTCTTGCTTCACCAAACCGAAGAAATTTTACAATTTTCCAACCAGTACCTGTGGCTTTAATTTGCATTCCCTGTTCCTGTGTTAGCCTTCACTGGTGTTTCCTCCTGTGTGAACTGACTCTTCATAACTTTTGTTTATTGGGTCGTCTCAAGCATTGGCCTTTAAAATAAATTCTGGATGCGACTGTCTGTGGTATGTGTTGCAAGTATCTTCTGTGTTCCTCTATGAAGTGTTCAAAGTTTGTCAAAGGACATAAAGATGCTAGTTAATTTCAGCAGCTTTAGTCCTGTTTTTTAACTAAACTCTCTTCTGTCACAGCTAGGGTCCTTACTTCCTCCACCCAGGGGATAGACTACAATAAGTCCCCTACATAAGAAAGAGTTCCATACTGAGAGTGCATTTGTTAAGTCCAACAAAGTTAGCCTAGGTACCCAACTAACATAATTGGCTAGACAGTACAGCAACATCACTGCTGCTTTTATGCCTGCTTCTGGGCATCCTGGGCTTGACATAAAGATACTTAGAGGCCAAGATCATTGGCCTCAAGATGATGAAGCAGGAAGTTATCAGTACCAGCAGCAAGGCAGAGCCACCCCAGTGTACCTCTCTGGCCTGATCTGCTGATGGCCAGACTGTTTGCTGGCTACACAGACCTGGTGCGAGTGTGGCAGGTAACTATCAGCACTCGTTAGAAATTTGTGGCAGAGCTTTAGAAATTTAAAAAAACTGGAAAAAAATAAAGATACTGTACTACTCTGCTCTTAAAGTACTATACAGAAAGTACCCCAAAGCACAACCACTTGTAGAGGATGCACACACGTGACAATGTATGCCAGCTTGTGAACTAACTTATGTGACTGGACATGCGAACACACATTTGCATCTCTGAAAGTTCGCAACTTGAAAGTTTTTATGTAGGGGATGTACTGTACATGAATGAAACTAAGTATTTTACAAATGTGTGCTAAACAAAGGAAGAATCCCACTGTTTCTAGGTGTTCAATTCCTGCCTTAACACAACCTACAAGGCCCTGCATAATCTGCCCCTAGTTTCTTCATTCCTTTTCCCACATGGTTCTAGCTACACTGTTCTCTCTGTTGTCTTTCAAAGGGGTCCCACATCTTCCTTCCTCACTTCCCTCAGGCCTCTGCCCACCGTCATCTCACCAGAGACACGTTCACTGACCTGAATAAAACAGCACCCTCTGATGCTCTCTGTCTCCTTTATTTTTCTTCAAAGCAAACCCACATGGCGTTATAGATGTATTAGTTTGTCCCCTAGAGGTGTGCTGTCAAGTATAATAGCCACTAGCTACAAGTACCTATGAAGCCTTGGAAACGTGACTGGTATGAATTGAGATGTCCTGTGAATGTAAGATAGTGACTTAGCCCCAAACGTGAAAACTATCTTATTAAAAATTTGTACAGCAATAGCATGGAGTCTCTCTGTTGCCCAGGCTGGAGGGCAAATGATGCCATCACAGCCCCTGCAGCCTCAACGCTGGGCTCAAGTGATCCTTCTGTCTCTGTCTCCTGAGTAGCTGGGACTACAAGTGTGTGTCACCACGACTGGCTAATTTAATTATTTATTTGTTGAAGAGATGAGGTCTCACCATGTTGCCCAGGCTGGTCTTGAACCTGAGCTCAGGCAATCCTCTCGCCACCACCTCCCAAAGTGCTGGGATTACAGGCGTGAACCACTGTGCCCGATCTCAAATATATTATTAAAATTAATCTCACCTGCTTTTTTTCCTTTACCTTTATTTATTTGTTTGACACAGGGTCTCCCTCTGTTGACTAGGCTGGAGTGCAGTGGTGTGATCAGAGCTCACTGCAGCCTTGAATTCCTGAGCTCAAGGACCCTTCTGAAGGTCTCAGCCTATGGAACAGCTGGGACTACAGGTGCAGCACCATGCTCAGTTAATTAAAAAAAAACATAGTTACTAGAAAATGCAAAACTACATGTGGCTGGTGCTTGAACCTTGTATCATATTTCTGTTGAACAGTGCTGCTCTAACACACAAGCTCCAGGTGAGGGCAGGGATATTTGTTTGACCTAGACACTATCTCAGCACCTAGAAGAGAAACTCAATATTTGCTAAATGAAGGAATTCAAAGCAAAAGCCAATCCCTGTCCTTTCCTCTGTTTCTTCCCCCAGAAACCAATGTTTTAAAAAACTGGGCGTGGTGGCTCATGCCTGCAACTCTAGCCCCTTGGGAGGTCAAGGTGGGAGGACTGCTTGAGACCAGGAGTTTGAGGCCAATCCAGGCCATAAAGTGAAATCTCCCCCATTTCTACAAAACAAATTAGCCAGATACAGTGACACATACTTGTAGTCCCAGCTACTCGGGAGGCTGAGACCAGGGGATAGCCTGAGTTCAGGAGGTGAAGGCTGCAGTGATCTGCAATTGAGCCACCGCACTCCAGCCTGGGAGACAGAGCAAGACTCCCTCTTGGATGAAAACAAACAAAAAGATCCCTATGCTGCTCCACAGATAATGCCCCTTCTTGCAGCCAGGCAACCACAACCTGCTTTCAGTCGCTGTGGGTCTTCCGCGCCCAATAAATGCCTAAGGAATGAGTTTCCAGCCTCCCTGCAGGAGGTCGTGCTCCCTGGCCTGTCCCTCCAGGGCCAGTCCCTCCTCCCCCGGGGCCAGTGCCCTTTCCCGGAGCCTCCTCCCTCCCCGGCCCAGTCCTCTCCCTTCCCCATGCTCCGTCCCTCCCAGGGCCAGTCACCCCTCCCAGGGCAAGTCCCCTCCTCCTCGCGCTCCCCTCTCCCCCGGTAGGCCCCCTCCTCCCCTGCGCTCCCCCCAGCGGCGCAGTGCACAGAGGGCTCTGTGAAGGCGCAGAGGCCTCTGCGAAGAGGTAGGAGCAGCTCCACTCCCCCGAGGCAGGACAGGAGAGGCCTCCGCGGACACGCGGGCCGGGCACACAGCTACCGCCTCCGCCGCATTCCAGCGCGCCCTTCGCGAACAAAGGCCGCAACGGCAAGTTCTCGGCCTCGCGGTGCGGCCCCGCCCCCCTCCCGCAGCCCCGCCCCGGCCCCGCCCTCAGCCGCCCGCCTTCCAAAATGGCGACCAACCGCCTCCTTTCCTGCCCGCTGCAGGCCCCGCCCCGAGGGCGCTGTCATGGTTGCGCGTGAACCGGGTGCTGCTGGCGGGGGTGCCCCGCTACGCTTAGAACCTAGTTGTTGCTGCCCTGCCCGTCACTTTCCTCCCTGTCCCCCCCTTTCCCGCCCCTTCCTCTTTTTTCAGCCTCTCCCCCACTTTACACTCTCAGTCGTTTCTACATTTCCTTTTCTAGGGGGCCCGTTCGCCTTTTGGGGGCCGCAGCAGGCGGGGCGGGCACCCCGCGTCGCGCACGCACCTTCTGCTCCTCAACAGCTCCGGGCCTCCTGCACCCCCGCAGCCCCTTCCCCCGTGGAGAGGGCTCCTTGGGGGCCCTTGGCCCGCTGCACCCCTCTTCTGTCCCTCCTGCTCCCCCAGGCCTCAACTGTCCCCTCGTAGCCCCCCAGCTCGCGCCGCAGGCCCTACCCGACCTCCGCGCTTTCTGCACCACGGCTTTGCATTCGCTGCCCGCCTCCAGGCCCCTTCTGCTAGGAATCCCTCTTCTTTCCCGGTAGCCCCACTTTCGGGGACCCAGATTTGTCCTTTTTAGGAGCTCCCAGCAACACCAAAATTCTCTCCTGTATTTCTTTTAGGAACTTCCATTAGCAAGAAAAGGAAAAAAAGTTGTTTTTATTTATTTTTTTTTTTAAACGCGGCCCTCCAGCTTAATGCACTAGGTACTTCATCTCGGAGTGAAAAAAAGTTTTAATTCAGTTTTTTTTTCCTCCATTCAGGATCACTTTCCAGCCAAAAAAATTTTTTTATTTTGTTTTGTTTTCTTTTTTTTTCCCACCTAGAGTCCTTCGTTTTGGAATAGATTTCCACTGAACGAACCAGCTCGGTCCTCCAGTTTCTCTCTTGTCTAACATTTATTTTCAATCCTCCCTCGTCGACTTTCCCACAAAAATCCCTTTTTATCACTAATTCTGCCCCAATTAAGCCTCTCCCAGCAAAACTCTGTAGGTTTTTGGGGAAGCAGGGAATAAGGAAAGAAGAAAACAGTATTTCCTCTTGCCCGCCCCTCCCCAACTCAGATCTCTCCTGTTGAGTATTGCTCTCTTCCTTCTTCCAGAAATTGTCCTCTCCCCTGGTCTCACACCTGTGTCTTTGTCTCTTTGGGGTCCTAATTCTGACTGTCCCCTCCTTTCCACCACCTGCTTTCAGGGCAAAAGAAATTGAGAGTGTCCCGAATTTACCATCCAGCATTCCAGGAGGAAATAGCCAATGGTCCGATTGGCACCTGCACCCCCTCCCTGTGGGGCTAACCCTGGCCCTCCTGTTTCCTGGAGATTCACTCGCTTGCTCTTCTCCTGGTGAGTTTCCTCCTTTTGCGCTTGTCCAGAGACACCAAAGATACCCTTTCATTCTCAGATAGGTTTCTCCTCTGTCTCTGTACCAGTGGGGAGACCATGCAAGTTGCTGCTTTGGGAAGTCGGATAGGAAACGCATTATATATTGTGCACGTTGCTCTGTTGGAAGGAATGCAGACAGATTCGATTGACAGGTGTTTCATTGTTGATGTTTATTGCAAAGGTTTTTCATTCTCTAGCTCAGAGTAGCAACTCGGATACTTAAAGGGGAGAGGCAGGGAAAAGACTGTAGAGACAGGGAGTGTGGTGACCCAAACATTGTGTGCCCCACCTAAGAGATTCCAACCACTGGAAATGGCCAGGTGGAAGTGCCAGCTCAGTGTTGCTAGACTTCTGGATTTTTTGAGAGGAGGCTAGAAAACTATTCTCATGTGAATCCTGCTGTTTTTTTGAGAGAGAGAGAGAGACAGGGTCTTGCTCTGTTGTCCATGCTGGAGTGCAGTGGCATGATCATAGCTTGCTGCAGCCTTGAACTCCTGGGCTAAAGCGATCCTCCCACCTTGGCTTCCTAAAGTACTGGGATTACAAACTTGGGCTGCCTTGCCCAGCCAGGTAGAATCTTCTTACTTCTAAATGCTGGCTACAAATAAAATAATTTAAGAATTACATGCACCTGTGGTTCCAGCTGCTTGGAAGACTGAGGCGAAAGAACCACTGAACCAAGCAAGTCGAGGCGGTGGCCATGAGAGTGCCACTGTACTCCAACCTGGGTGACAGAGTCAGATTCCAACATAAAAAATAATCAAATAATTAAATGAGACTGTACGGACCTTATAAAACATATCTGTGGGCCTGTTTGAACTTTTTGGTTTCGAGTGCCTTTCTGTGTCAGATACACATCCACTTGGGTGCATTCACAGACGCAGGACTTTTTAGAGGAGTAGTTCTCAAACTTTTGCTCTTAAAATCCCTTTACGCTTAAAAATTTTGAATCCTTAGAGATTTTTTTGTTGTTGTTGAGTCAGAGTCTCACTCTACCGCCCAGGCTGGAGTACAGTGGCATGTTCATGACCACCCCAGGGTCAACCTGCTGGGCTCAGGTGATCCTTCCATCTCAACCTTCCAAGTATCTGGAACTACAGGTGCGCACCACCATGCCCAGTTAATTGTTTTGATTTACTGTAGAGATGAGACCTTGCCATGTTGCTCAGACTGGTTTCGAACCCACAGCCAAAACCTTAGAGTTTTTTTGTTTTTTGCTTTTTGTTGTTGTTGTTTTTTTTTTGAGTTGGAGTCTCACTCTGTCGCCCAGACTGGAGTGCAGTGGCCGCTCCCGGCCACTGCGGCCTCGACCTCCTGGGCTCCGGCGATCCTTCCGCCTCAGCCTTCCAAGGAGCTGGAACTACAGGCGCGCGCTACCACACCCGGCTCATTTTGATTTATTGTAGAGATGAGGTCTTGCTGCCCAGGTGGGTCTTGAACCCGCGGGCTCAGGCAATCCACTCACCTCAGCCTCCCAAAGGCGTGGGATTATAGGCTGAGCCACTGAGCCCGGCAACCTTAGAATTTTTATGTGACCTATATCTGCTTATGTTTGCTGTGTTAGAAGTTTAAACTAATAGACTTTCAAAATATTAATTGATTTTAAAAGCAGTAACAAACTCATGAATATGAACAGCGTGGACATTTTGTGTTTAAAAACTTTCACAGCTGGGCATGGTGGCTCACGCTTGTAATTCCAGTACTTTAGGAGGTGGAGGTGAGAGGATTGCTTGAGTCTAGGGTTTGAGGCCAGCCTGGGCAACTTGGTGAGACCTCGTCTCTACAATAAATAATAAAGAAAAAAAATTAGCCAGGTGTGGTGGCGCATGCCTGTGGTTCCAGCTACTTGGAAGGCTGAGATGGAAAGGTCACCTGAGCCCAGCAGGTTGAGGCTGTGGTGGCCATGAGCGTGCCACTGCACTCCAGCCTGGGCAACAGTGAGACTCCGACTAAAAAAAAAAAAAAAAAAGCGTTCAGAAAAATTTAGGGAGAAGAGTGGCATTGGTTTAGATTTCTACAGTCATCTGGGTTCTCATAGCTGTTTCTACGCTCAACCTCTTGAGATATCATATCTTTTAGCCTCTAGAAAGCCTCCCTGAGAATGAAAAAGGTAGATAGTGTCTGAATATTTTTAAGAAAATAGTTTTGACCTTGCAGACTCTCCAAAAGACTCGAGGACCCCAAGGTGTCCCCCATCCATCCTGCTATGAAAATTGCTCTTCTAGATTGGAACACTCATTTGTGTTTTCTGTGAAGTTCAGCTTTTGGGAGAAGGAAACTGATGTCTCTCTTCTTGCTTACATTAGCTTTGTAAGGTTTATCCTTTGTAAGTTTTCTTCTGAGTCCTCCATGCACATCTCTTTCCCAGGGTGAGTTTGAAATCCACTCTTTTAGTGAGCAATCAGAGAAAATGAGTTAACCTGCTGGTTAAAATTATATATTGGCAGTGGCTCAAACCTGTAACTGCAGCACTTTGGGAGGCCAAGGCAAGTGGATTGCCTGAACCTGAGGGTTTGAGATCAGCCTGGGCAACTTGGTGAGATCTCATCTCTACATTAAATAAAAAATTAGCCAGGCGTGGTACCGTGTGCCTGTAGTTCTGGCTGCTTGGAAGGCTGAGGCAGATGGATCACCTGAGCCCAGCAGGTCAACGCTGGGGTGGCCGTGAGTGTGCCACTGCACTCCAGCCTGGGCGGCAGAGTGTGACTCCAACTTAAAAAAAAAAAATTATATATTGATCCCATGGCTTTAGGAGGGAGTCTTTCCTGATTGTTCTACTTGAGAATAGAGGTGTGGCCGAGCGTGATGGCTCTTGCCTGTAATCCCAGCACTTTGGGAGGCCTAGGCAGGAGGATCGCTTGA
This sequence comes from Cephalopachus bancanus, assembly GCA_027257055.1. Lineage (NCBI taxonomy): Eukaryota > Metazoa > Chordata > Mammalia > Primates > Tarsiidae > Cephalopachus > Cephalopachus bancanus. Next base: position 9,728 of record JAPVLO010001707.1, on the reverse strand, counting down.
GGCCAGCAGTTCGAGACCAGCCTGGACAACATTGTGAGAACCCCCATCTCTACCAAAAAAATAAAAAAATAAAATAAAGGTGGAGAGAATAGGGCAGGAGTCACGATCTCAAGTGTGCTGTAACAGCGTGGAGGAGTGGTTCATGTAGAGACTTTGAAATTAGATTACCCAGGGTTGAATCCTAGCTCTGGTTTTGGGCAGGTTTCTTAACTTCTCTGGACTTTACTTATCTGTGAAATAGGGTTAATACTATAGTATATGCCTCAAAGAGGTGTTGTGGGAATTAAATAAGATGACATATATGATTACAGTAGGACCTGACATGCAATGAAATCTCAATACATGTTCACTGCTGTTATTGTTATAATGATGATAGATGCCAGGCAGGAAGAGAAGTGGGTACAGCCCTATCCAGAGATGACATTTGTCCCTCAGCTCTATCGTACTGTTAACTGTCAGGGAGTATCACATCTAATCATTTCCAAGAGAAATCAAAAATTCATATAGGAAATTGCCCCCATTTTTAAAAATGTTGGTGACTCGTCTAATTTACAAAAACAAACAAAACCGGTGCGGGCCAAACAAAACCGGTCTGTAGTTTGCAATAATAGTTGGAGTGGGAAAATAAGGAAAACAATTGCACAGCTAAGGCAAAAGCTGCAGTCTCTCTTGTCTCTCAGCTCCCAGCCAGCTGATAACGCTCAGGTTTGATCACCCCTCTCCGGTCATGAGGATGTGGAGAGGAAGGGAGGAGGTGGTGCTTGGGGGGGGTCTTAAAAAAAAAGGTTGGCAGAACAATGGGTGGGAGCTTTTCAGAGAGGGAGAGAGGTGGCCCCGTGGAATCCTGTCACTCATGGATGAGAAGGATACCGAGAGTCTTCTGTGATCAAAGTTCTGAGTCAGGCAGATGCTGCCAGCATGGTATGACACACAGAGTCCTGGCCATCCTAGAGCTTCCAACTTGGGGAAGACAGAAGATGGTTAACATCCAAGCCCCTTTAGGATAAGTGTTAAGTGCACTGTCAGACAAGTGCTTGTCAGGGTTCAGAGGAGGGAATTACCATCTCAGACTTTGTCATGTTGGGAGTCTTCTCTATAGCGGAGGTGGCATTTAAGCCTGAGTTTGGGGAATTTCTTTTTTTTTGAGTTGGAGTCTCACTCCATCGCCCAGGCTGGAGGGCAGTGGCATATTCACGGCCACCCCTGCGTTGACCCACTGGGCTTTATGATCTGTCTACCTCAGCCTTCCAAGTAGCTAGAACTACAGGTGTGCACTACCATAACTGGCTAATATTCTATTTATTGTAGAGACAGAGTCTCACCAAGTTACCTGGGCTGGTCTCAAACCTGTAGGCGCAGGCAATCCACTCACCTTGGCCTCCCAAAGTGCTGGGATTACAGGCTGAGCCACCGAGCCCAGCTGAGTTTGGGGAATTTCATTCAGAAGAGCCAAGTTAAGAGGGTTTGAGAACGGGAAACTGCACACATCTATGTCATAAATTCGGTTGTCTTCAGGGACCTGACAGGTCATATAAATGAGTGAAGTGGGAGGGTGTGAGTAATAGGGAGTGGTGAGGACTGTGGCAAACTGGAGAGTTGCATGCTCTGTCTAAAGGCAGCTGCAACTTCTCAGTTCCGGCCAGTTGTTTCTTTGCAGGAATGTGGACTCAGTATTGACAGACCCTCAGGTATATTTTTATTTTATATATTTATATTTTCTGAGTTGAGATCTCACTCTCTTGCCAAGGCTGTAGTGCAATGTGGCATGATCAGAGTCACTGCAGCCTTGACCTCCTGGGCTCAAGTGATCCTACTGCCTCAGCCTTCCAAGCAGCTGCAGCTACAAGTGTGCAACACCATACCCAACTAATTTTTTAAAATTTTTTTGTAGAGATGAGATCTGGCTATGTCCTGGGCTCAAGCAGTTCTCCTGCCTTGGCCTCCCAAAGTGTTGGGATGACAGGTGTGAGCCACCATGCCTGGCCGATGGGTTTTTTTAAATTTTTAATTAAAAAAAGGTTTTAGAGCCAAGGTCTCACTCTGTCACTGGAGTGCTGTGGTGTGACCAATGCATCCTACAGCTCCTGGGCTCAAACTATCTTCCCACCTCATCCTCCTAAGTAGCTGGGACTACAGGTGTGCCACCAAGCCTGGCTGAATTTTTGTATCTTTTTTGTAGACACAAGGGTCTCACTATGTTACTCAGGCTGGTCTCGAACTCCTGGCCTCAAGTGACCCTCCCACCTTGGCCTCCTAAAGCACTGGGATTAGAGATGTGAGCCACCATGCCTGACTCTGGGCCTTTTTTAAAAGAAAAAAATTAAAATTGCTTTGGGTCCCCAGTGTTGATTTACACTGGTTTTTAAATTGTTGACCAAGGCATAAATGAAGATAAAACAAGGTACAAGCTCCTAAAGCTTATAGCTCTTGTGAAGCCATAAAGCCAAAATCAATTTGCAAATTAAATATAAACAAAGCAACCAAGCCGATGTAATTCTCATTGCAAACATTAACAAGAGGGATGCTGTTCCTAAAACTTAACTGCCCCTTGAAACAGTTCCTTGCTCCCTGCCACTCTGGGCCCTTTGAGGCTTAGCAGGCAAGTTTTCAATTCTCTATCCCTTCTCTCAGCTGGAACTGCAGCAAAGCCCTCATTTGTGCCATGTCAGCTGGCCTCCAGTTGAGCCTGAGGGCATGATTATGAGTGAAATCTCCCTCCATCCCCTCCTCAGCATCCTGTAACAATTAAAGTAGGCCTTCCTGGCACAGGCGCCACCACAAATGCACCCTGGCATGGAAACCACATGGCAGTGCTCAGTCATAAAGCGGTCATCGAATGATCCAGATAGACTGGTTTCTTTTTATTTTTAAAGATTATTCTCAAAATCATAAATTCTTGGAAAGAGTATTTAGATCCATGAGAATGTCTGCCAGGTTGCAGGGGACCACATAGACCCTTGGTATGCAGCCCAACCCAGAGGACATGCTTGGCAAACATGAATTTTATTAGCTTGTTCTTGTTATGGGAGATGGAGACGGTTCTGTTCCCCTGGGGTGTGGAATACGGTTTATTGCAGCACTGGAGAAGATACCGTGGAATTTGTGGGGAAATTAATTATGGCTGCAGATCCACACTCCCTTCTTTTTTTGGAAACCCCCAAAGCTTTGAGAATCCTCAGACATCTCAAGTCTCACTGGGTGGCCAAACCTGAACCTGTATGTGACTCTTTAGTCTTGAGTTCTTTTACTCTGAGGAGTCGTGAGAAATAATGATTTAATGATGGAGTACTGGCCCAGACTCCACCGGGGTTGCTTAAAATATGGTGTATGCGTTCATTTATCTTTTTTTTTTTCCCCCGAGTCAGGGTCTCACTCTGTTGTCCAGGCTGGAGTGCAGTGGCATGATCACAACTCACTGCAGCCTCGACCTCCTGGACTCAGGCAATCCTCATTCCTCAGCTTCCCAAGTAGCTGGGACTACAGGTGCACACCACCATACCTGTCTAATTTTTTACTTTTTTATTTGTAGAGATGGGGTCTCGCTATGTTGCCCAGTCTGGTCTTGAACTCCTGGGCTCAAGTGATCCTCCCGCCTCAGCCTCCTGAAGTGCTAGGTTTACAGGAGTGAGCCACCGTGCCCAGCCATACTTTTCTGTTTGTCTGCATGCTTCATAGTTTTTTGCTGAAAAAAGGAGACACTTTGAATATTATAACCTGGTAACTCTAGGGATCAGATTCTCCCCTTCCCCAGTCCCCACCCCCAGGGTTGGTTTTTGCTGCATATGGTGGGTTGTAATTGTTTGTTTGTTTGGTGGCTTTTCTGAACTATTTTTGTAGCCAGCATTCTTTGTTGGGCATGGTCAGTAGAGTGTGTTCTGTTAGTTTAGTGGTCAGTCAGTGACTTAACAGAAATTCTCTTAAACTCCTGGAGTAAAAAAAAAAAAACAACTCCCAGTCTTTGCAGCTGGACACATCTTCAACACCCAGCCAGGCTGTTTACAGGCCTGCCTATACCCCTACCTGCTGCTGGCACAGAGCAAGGGTTGCCCGGAGGTGGGTGCACATAGCCTGCTTGGGTCCTTTTTAAGCCCGTGCTTACCCTGAACGGGTGGCTTTCTAGGGACCCAGGGATGTGTGGAGTCCTCTGTTTGCATTAGAGCTCACTCTGTGTTGTGTAGTTCTGTGGGTGTGATTCACGTGTGTTGTCATGCATCCACCAAACAAGCATCATGCAGAATAATTGTACCCCTCTGTGTGGCACCTCTTCATTCCTTCCCCCTTCTCCTGAAACTTGGCAACCACTGATTGTTTTTAAAAAAGAGATAGGGTCTCCTTCTGTCATCCAGGCTGGAGTGCAGTGGCACAGTTCGTAGCTTACTGTAATCTCAAATAGTTGAGCTCAGGCAATCCTCCTGCCTCAACCGCCCAAGTAGCTAGGACTGCAGGTGCTTGCCACCATGCCTGGCCAATCTTTAAATATTTTTCATTGAGATGGGGTCTGGCTATGTTGCCCAGGCTGGTCTCAAACTCCTGGCCTCAACCAATCTTCCCACCTTGGCCTCCCAAATGTTCTGGGATTCACAGGTGTGAGCCTTCATGTTCAGCCCCACGGATCTTTTTATTGTCTCTCTAGTTTTGCCTTTTCCAGTATGCCATTAGAGTTACACAATATATAGTCTTTTTACCGGCTTTTTTTGCTTAGCAACGTGCATTTAACATTATTTCTTATCTTTTCGTGGTTTGGTAGCTTGCTGCTTTTTTACTGCAGAATAATATTCTACTGTCTGGATGCTCCATGGTTTGTTGATCCATTTACCTGTTGAGGGACATCTTGCTTGTTTCCAGAGTGGATCAGTTATGAATAAAACTGCTGTAAACGTTTTATATGCAGGTTTTTGTGAGGACCTGAATTTTTAGCTCATTTGGGTAGGTGCCTGGGAATACAATTGCTGGATCGAATTGTAGGCTTATATTTAACTTTATAAGAAGCCACCAGTGTGGAAGATTTTGTATTGTTTTTCCCAGCCTTGATCTCTGGGTTCAAGCAATCCTCCTGCCTCAGCCTCCTGGGTAACTGGGACTATAGGTGTGCGTCACCACACCTGGCTATTTTGAAAATTTTTGGTAGAGACTAAGTCTCATTATGTTGCCCAGGCTGGTCTTGAACTCCTGGGCCATAGCAGTCCTCCCACCTCAGCCTCCCAAAGTACTGGGATTATAGGTGTGGGCCACCGCACCTGGCTGATTATGTTTTTTCTTATGCTCGTCCTTGTTTTCCTTCTCCTGTTTTTTTCTGGTTCTTGGGGTTACTTCTCAAGGCTTATGTGCAGAGTTTTTCTTTCTATCAATTTCATTTTCCTGTGTGTGGCTTGGCTCTTCAAGGGTCCCAGGTCTCCATTGCCTGTGAGCTCAAGGCCTGTTTCCTTTACCCATGTGTCTCTTATGGCCCTAGGTCCCAGCCTCCAGGGCAGCATTTTTTCATAGAGATGTAATATGAGCCATTTATATAATTTAAAGTTTTCTGGAAGCCTCATTAAAAAACAAGAAGTGGATGAAATTCATCTTCGTAGGTATATTGTACTTAATCCACTATATCTAAGATATTCTCACTTAACATTTATTCTATATAAAAACACACGAAACTTACAGTTCTTGGTACTAAATCTTCAAAATCCAGTTTCACACTCACAGCATGACTCAGTTTGGACCAGTCACACTTTGGTGCTTCCTAGCCACATGCAACAAGTGGCCACCATATTGGACAACACAGCTCTGGGCCCTGAATCTGAGTCTGATTTTTCCCTTGGACCCAATTAAGCTTATCCCTCTGGCTTTGAGCTTTCTTATTGTTGCTGGCACTCAGAGTTTTCCCTGTCTTTTGAGCCTGGCTATTAATTAAAAACGATCTTTTGTCATGTTTGTATGTCTTTATAGCTGGAGTAAGAGGTCAGCTCAGTTCACCATGTTGCTGGAAATCCTTTCATTTATTCCTTCCAGCACTCTCATTGGTGGGGGGAATACTCTTGTGTCCAGTTGTGCCCAGATGGCATCTGGGACTTGTGGAACTTAAGTGACCTGTTCAAAGTTACATGGCCATTAAGTGGCAGAGAAGAGACCCAGAAAAGGTCTGTTGGAATCTCACGTCCATGCTCCATCCACCATGCTGTATTGCCACCATTCTAACCTTGATTCCTCCTCCTTCGTTTTCAAGAATGAGCTGCCAATGAGGGCTCTCTCCTCCCTGACTCCCCTACACAGCTTTGCTTGTCCAGAGAGTCACTCCTGGCCAAGACCTGTCAGTGGAGAACCATGGACCAGTACAGCCTTGGGCATGAGGGTGTCCTTCTGTCAGAAATTGCACCTCCTGCTATTTCCAGAGAGCCAAGGGTACACCTGTAGTGACCACGCCCTTGGGTCCCCGCTTGTGAGACCTGCTCTATGCTGGCCTGAATGGTTTGGACTTGGGTCCCAGCTCGTGAGACCTGCTCTATGCTGGCCTGAGTGGTTTGGACCTAGACCCCAGCCTCCCCACACCCAACGTGCCCAGCAAGGCGCTGGAAGACAACTTGGACACCTGTCCCTGTACTCGGGGAAGGACAGTGACTCTGCAAAGCTGTCAGAGGAATGTGCGGACTCGGAGCCTCAGTCGTCCCTGCAAGCTGAGGCAGCCCACCAGGGAAAGGGGCTGGCGGGTGGTCAGCCCCTGTGCTGGCTGGACCGCTTCTGTGAGGATTGGTTAGGTAGTCTCTCTCTTCCACAGGTGACTTGGGGAGCAGTCACTTTTTCCCTACTTGGGAATTGTTCCCTACTTCCTAGTAAAGGAAACAGAATACTATTTATAAGGGAATAACGTTGAGAAACATAGATGTTTGGGATGTCCTCATCCCTTGTGTGGTTCATGGTAGGGTTCCAGTTACCACAGCTCAGAGGCTCTTCTCGCTCTTCCAGAATGAACTGGGGTCCTGTCCATTCGATGTTCCTTGCTTGTCTGACCTTGCTAGGCCTCAGTGTCCTCATCTGCAAAGCAGGGGTGCCAGTACTCCTTGTGCCTCCCCCAGAGTGAGAGCAGTGAGAAGTGAAAGGAGAAATGCTTGTGAAAGCAAGTGATGGGCCTTCATGTGCTAGGCAGACAGTTTTGTTTTGTTTTTTTATCAACAGCGTGACGTCTGGCTTTAGACAGGCATTTGATTGGTTCTGAGTCTTTCTTTTCAGCAGTGGAGGAGCGAAGGGAGAACTAATAAAATAATGAATTAACTTGGTGACATCTCCTTTTAGTTTGCCTTCCAGCCTCCCACAGAGGATGAAGTCATTTGCTCCTTGTAACCCCCTCCATAGGTTCTTGTGTAAGTTGCTTAGATGACTTGATTGAGCCATCACGCGTGTGCATGGAAGACCATGTCTGTGCATGGAAGACCCAAGAAACGTTCTGAAGAACTTGCTAAAATGAAAACCTTCTGAGGGTTGCCCACGCCCACAGAAGGTGTAATGGACAGACATAAACTTCGCCACTGTGTTGGAACCACAGCTGAGTATGAAATCCTAGAATTACAGGCTGCTCACACCTGTAATCCCAGCACTTTGGGAGGCTGAGGTGGGAGGATCGCTTGAGCACAGGAGTTTGAGACCAACCTGGGCAACATAGTGAGACCTCGACTCTACAAAAAAATTTGGCAGGCCCGGTGGTGTGCACCTATAGTCCTAGCCGCTTGGGAAGCTGAGGCTGGAGGATTGCCTGAGGATGTGGTGAGCTATAATCATGCCAGTGGACTCCATCCAGGTGACAGAGCAAGACCTTGACTCAAAAAAAAAAAAAAATTCCTGGGATCATGAGACATCACTGAAGATGTCCACTGGGTTGCAGACACCGGCCTGAGCCTGGAGGTACAATAATTGGGGTTTCCAATGTGGGCCAAAGAAATTACCTGAAAAATGTTGGTAGTGTGAATACGTATGCATTTTTCTAGACAGACAAACTGAAAGCCTTATACATTTTCATAGGAATCTGTGCCCCTCAAATATTATAAATCATTAATCGAGTTCAACTTTTTCTAGTTTATTTTGAGCTTAAATATATATATATATATTTTTACCTTTTAGACATAAAGAAATCCACTAAACATTAGTTTCAACTCTTATTATTATTTTTTTGAGGTAGAGTCTCACTCTGTCGCCCAGGCTGGAGTGCAGTGGCACACTCCTGGCCACCACAGTGTCAACCTGATGGGCTCTGGTGATCTTTCTGCCTCAGCCTTCCAAGTAATAATTTTAAGTCTTTACATTTCTTTAACTTAAATTCGGGTCCACATACTCAAGTCTATGTGCCTACATTAATTTTTTAAATCAGGAAAGTAATACATATTTATTAAAGAAACTTAGAAAATAAAAAAAAGTAATAAGCAAGAAAAATCTCCACCCTTGCTTCCACATGTAAATTTTTTTTTTTTTTTGAGTTGGAGTCTCCCTCCATTGCCCAGGCTGGAGTGCAGTGGCATGCTCACAGCCATCCCAACGTTGATCTGCTGGGCTCAGGCGATCTTTCCACCTCAGCCTTCCAAGTAGCTGGAACTACAGGCATGCACTACCACACCCAGCTAATTTTTCGATTTATTGTACAGACGAGGTCTCACCAAGTTGCCCAGGCTGGTCTTGTACCCCTGGGCTCAGGCAGTCCTCTCACCTCAGCCTCCCAAAGTGCTGGGATTACAAGTTTGAGACACTGCACCTGCCACTTTTTTTTTTTTTTTTTTTTGAGTTGGAGTCTCATTCTGTGACCCAAGCTGGAGATCAGTGGCATGCTCACAGTCACTGCATCCTCGACCTGCTGGGCTAAGGTAATCCTTCGGTCTCAGCCTTCCAAGCAGGTGGAATTACAGGTGTGCACCACCTCTATTTATTGTAGAGATGAAGTCTCGCTAAGTTGTCTAGGCTGTTCTCGAACCTGCTCAGGCAATCCCCTCACCTTGGCCTCCCAATGTGCTGGGATTATAGGCTTGAGCCACCACGCCAGGCCCACATGTAAATTTTTAAACACATGGGTGCAGGCGCTCAGACATGCATAGTCTTGCTGAGATAATATTAAGTATATAATTCTATTTGAAGTTTTTAAAACTTAGTGTATTTGCTTCCATATATGAAAGTAACCTTCATATTGAAGGTCATCATAATAGATATTCCACTGGATTCCTTTTCGTGTTTTTTTTTTTGAGTTGAAGTCTCACTCCTTCGCCCAGACTGGAGTGCAGTGGCATGCTGCTGGCCACCGCAGCCTCGACCTACTGGGCTCTGGCGATCCTTCCACCTCAGCCTTCCAGGTAGCCAGAACTACAGGCATGCACTACCACACCCACCTAATTTTTTATTTATTGTAGAGACGCGGTCTCACCAAGTTGCCTGGGTGGGTCTCGAACCCGCAGGCTCAGGCCATTCACTCGCCTCGGCTTCCCAAAGGGTTGGGATTACAGGCTGAGCCACCGAGCCCAGTCTCCACTAGATTCTGATACCACATTCTTGCTTGTTACTCTGTTAAAGTGTTTCTGGGCCGGATGTGGTTCACGCCTGTAATCCCAGCACTTTGGGAGCCAAAGGTGAGAAGCTGGGTTCGAAACCAACCTGGGCAACTTGGAGAGACTTTGTGTCTACAATTAAAAAAAAAAATTAGCTGGGTATGGTGGCATGCACCTGTAGTTCCAGCTACTTGCAAGGCTGAGGCAGAAGGATCACCTGAAAGG
>JAPVLO010001706.1:0-68146 GCA_027257055.1 Cephalopachus bancanus | reverse complement strand
TGTTTGTTGCTCCAAACCTCAATTTCAAAACCCCAAAATTCGATCCCCAATGTTGGAGGTGGGGGCCTGACAGGAGTTTGTTTGAGTCATGGGGGCATATCTCTCATGAACTGATTAATCTCCTTCTGGGTGGTGGGTGAGGGACTTCTTGCTCTATTAGTTCCCATAGAAATGGTTCTTTAAAAAAACCTGACATCTCCCCTCTCTCTCTTTCTACCTTTCTTGCCATGTGATCTTGATACAAGCAGGCTGGCTTTCACCTACTGCCATGAGTAGAAGTAGCCCAAAGCCCTCACCAGAAGCAGCTGGTGCCATGCTTCTTGTATAGCCTGCAAAATGGTGAGTCAAATAAACTTTTTTTAACTATATATATTTATTACCCTGCCTCAGGTATTCCCTTATAGCAACACAAATGGACTAAGACATCTACCATATAAGCTCAGCAAATACTATAGTAAAATCAATATACAGGGAAATAATGTGTTTACTTCAATTAAAAAAAATAGACATTGTACTCAAGCAATAAACTTGCGAAAATAATATTTAAGGAAGAAAAACAAAAAATCAACCTTTTAAAGACCTAATGCTTTTCCACATTTACAAATTGAAGTATTACTATGTTCATTATTATGTTGTCTTATTACATGATTGACTCCATGACTTATGCAAAACTGAATGTGGCTGAGGTTATTTAAGCCAGAAGTAAAGAATAATAATGATAGATTTAATTGTTTTCATACAAAATTAAATAATTAGTAGAGGTGAATTAAAATGAGAACTGAGTTCTAAGAAATGGGCTTAGAGCAAAAAGAAAAAGATGTAAGTAAGTATTACTGACCTTCAGAGCAAGAAAGGCTGAAAAGCCTGAGCTCTGGAGATCTCAATTTAGAGAACATAATGCCATCTGTTCTGCAAAGTTTGGACATTCAAGCTCCTGGAGGCAAGTGAATGCATATCTGAGGTCCTTTCCAAGAATACACTTCACAATTCAGGCTTTATGTCTCTCAATAAAGCATAGTGAAGAAAAAACATCTAAACTCAAAATGCCTATTTCTTTTTAGAAAGTATGTCTAAAACTAGACCAATAGCATATAATCTCAACTGATTTAAATATAAAATTAATGCACGATAAGCTGCATGTATTTAAAGTACATAATATATATGCTTTAAAATATATAAATATATGTGAAAGAATCACACCCTAAAGATAGGAAACAAGTTTACTCTTTCTTTTTTTTATTTTTAAAATTCACCCATAAAAATTATATGTATTTTTGATGTATGACATGAAGTTTTGATATATGTGTATTGTAGGATGGCTAACAAAGTCAAGCTATGTAACCTGTGCATAACCTCCCAGACTTAAATCACTTTTTGTGATGAGAATACTTAAGTACAAGGCCTAGCAATTAAGTTCATGAACTCGTTCTAGAAAAAGTGCTACATACCTCATTGCGGAATATCACTATGGTCACATTTAAAGTACTCCCCTTGGGATGTTATGCCCCAATGCCAGTGTCTTATCCACCCATCAAGGCAATTTTGGAACTCTTTTTCTGGAATGGCCATCAGAACTGCCATTGTATTACCCTCGGTGTCCTGAATGTCATCAAAATGTCTTTCGTTCAATATTTCCCTTTTCTATAAGTAAAGAAAAAAGTCATTGGGGGCCAGATTAGGTGAGTAGAAGGGATGTTCTAATACAGTTATTTGTTTACTGGCTAAAAACTCCCTCACAGACAGTGCCGTGTGAGCTGGTGCAGTGTCGTGTGAGCTGGTGCAGTGTCATGATGCAAGAGCTCCTTTGGGACCATTTTTGCACACACCTTTTCCATGCCAAGATTATCGCTTAAGATTTTCCTGACTGTTTCTCTACTGATGTTTATTTGGTCTACTATGCTTTGCACAGTAGATGATTTTGGCACAATTCGATGAAATTTTGAAATGTTTTTGTCAGTTCCGTTAATTACTTGCTGTCCCGACTTCTCTTCATCAATGACGCTTTCTCTCCCCTTAGGAGAATGTTAAATTCGTTTGTACACTGCCATTTTCTTCATGGCTTTATCTCCATAAACTTGGAATAACAGGTCCCTGTTTTCGCTTCCACTCTTGCCTAGTATAACAAGAAATTTAATGTTTGTCCGTTGAGCTAACTCTAGCTCCAACATTCTCGTGATGACACCTCTGATGGTTATTCTAGAAAGTGTTCCAAAATTGCTTTGACGGGTAGACTAGGTGCTGGTGTCAGTGCATAGATTCCCAAAGGGAGTACTTTGAAGGCAACCACAGTGATATTCAGCAATGAGATATGTAGCACTTTTCTAGGGTGTGTTCGCGAACTTAATTGTCAATCTGAATATACTTTCTCAGCAATTTTCAAGTAGATAATACATTGTTAATAATTATTTATTCCTTCTGTATTGCTGCAATTTTGTATTTTTTGACTAATATCTCACCAATATCTCTATCCCCTAGTCTTTGTTCACCACCATTCGATTCTGCTTCTCTGATTTTAACTGTTTTAGACCCCTCATATAGGTAAATACTTGTCTTTCAGGGCCTTAATTCACATAACATAATGTCCTCTGTGTTCATGGGTTCATCCATGATGTGGCAAATGATAGGGTTTCCTTCGTTTTAATAACTGAATAGTATTTCATTGTGTATGTGTGTGTATATATAAATATTATATATAATATAATGTATTTTATATGTAATATATATGTATATCCTCATCCATTCATGGACACGCATTGTTTTCATATGATTCTATATCTTTGCTATTGTGAATAATGATGCAATAACATGAGAGTGCAGATATTTTGCCAATATACTGATTTCATACCTTTAGTTATATACCCAGTAGTAGGATCATAATGTTTTGTGTGGAACCTTCATACTGCTTTTTATAATGACTGTACTAATTTACATTCCCACCAAAGCTGGCAAACTTCTGTACAACAAATGTAACTATTTGCAGAGTAAATAGACAACCTAACAATGGGAGAACATATTTGCAAACTATGCATTCAAAAAAGGGCTAACCAGAATCTATAAGCAACTTAAATGAGTTGAAAAGAAGCCGGGCTCGGTGGCTCAGCCTGTAGTAATCCCACGCCTTTGGGAGGCTGAGGTGAGTGAATTGCCTGAGCCAGCGGGTTTGAGAGCCGCCTGGGCAGGGAGACCTCATCTCTACAATAAATTTTTTAAAAAATCAACCGGGAGTGGTAGCGCATTCCTGTAATTCTGGCTACTTGGAAGGCTGAGGCGGAAGGATCACCGGAGCCCAACAGGCGAGGCTGCGGTGGCCGGGAGAGGCCACAGCATTCCAGTCTGGGCGACAGAGTGAGACTCCAACTCAAAAAGAAAAAGAAGAAATGAAATAACCCCATTAAAAAGTGGGCAATGGACAGAAACAGACACTTCTCAAAAGATGACATACTAGAGGCCAACAAATGAAAAATTACTCAACCCCGCTAATCATCAGAGAAATACAAATCAAAACCATGAGATATCATCTTTTTTTTTTTTTTTTTTTGAGTTGGAGTCTCACTCTGTCGCCCAGACCGGAGTGCAGTGGCCGCTCCCGGCGCAGCCTCGACCTGCTGGGCTCCGGCGATCCTTCCGCCTCAGCCTTCCGAGTAGCTGGAATTACAGGCATGCACTACCACGCCCGGCTGATTTTTTGATTTATTGTAGAGATGAGGTCTCGCTGCCCAGGCGGGTCTCGAACCCGCGGGCTCAGGCAATCCACTCACCTCAGCCTCCCAAAGGCGCGGGATTACAGGCTGAGCCACCGAGCCCGGTGAGATACCATCTTATACCAGTCACCATTGCTGTTATTAGTAAGTCAAAAACCAACAGATGTTGACAAGATTGCTGAGAGAAAAGGACAGGCTCATACACTGCTGGTTGCAATGTAAACTAGTTCAGATCCTGTGGAGAGCAGTTTAGAGATTTACCAAATAACTAAAAACAGATTGATTACTTGACCTAGCAATTCCAATACTGGATATCTACCCAAAGGAACACAAATCATTCTACAAAAAAGATGGCTGCACTTGTATATTTACTGCAGCCCTATTCACAATAGCAAAGACATGGAATCAACCTAGATGCCTATCAACAGTGAACTGACTGACTATAAATGGGGTACATATACACCATGAAACACTATGCAGCCATAAAAAAAAGAAGGAAATTATGTCCTTTGCAGTAACATAGTTACAGTTGGAAGCCATTATTCTAAGTGAAATATTACAATCACAGAAACCAAATGCCATACATTCTCACTTATAATGGGAGCTAAGCACTAGTTATACACAGACATAAAGGTGAAAACAGATAGTGGGAACTGTAGGAAGGGTGGGGGCAAAGGTTGAAAATCTGCCTAATGAGCACCATGCTCACTATTTGGGTGACTGGGAGCCCAAACCTCAACATCATATAATATACCTATGTAACTAACCTATACATGTATCCCCTGAATTTAAAATTTTAAAATCAAAATTTAGCTTTTTGATAATAGCCATCCTAATAGGTATAAAGTGACATCTTGTTGTGAATTTAACTTGCATTTCCCTGATGATTAGTGATGGTGAACATTATTTCTAATATACTTGTTGACCATTTGGGTGTCTTCTTTTAAAAGTGTCTATTCAACTTGTTTGTGCATTTTTTAAATTGAGTTATTTGTATTCCTACTGTTATCTGAATTCTTTATATATTTTGAATATTTTCCTCTTGACTTTTTAAAATCTCTCCTACTTATGTCTTCCTGTACCATTTCCATCTCTAGGAAACCACTAATAAGCTTTCTGTCAATACAAATTAGGTTGTAAATCTGGAATATTATGTAAATGAAATCACACAATATATTATCTTTTCTGTCTGCATTCTTTTAGTCAGCATAATTCTTTTTGGTTCCATCCATGTTGTAGCTTATATATCAGTATTTCTTTCCTTGTTTTATTTATTTATTTTTTATTTTTTGCTAAGTAGCATTTGATTTCATGGATGTACTGCAGTTTAACTCGGTAATAGATATGTGAATTGTTTCAAGGCAATTATGAGTGAAGCTTCTATAAACATTTGCAAACATAATTTTATAAACATAAGTTCCATTTATCTGGAATAAGCATCTAGGTGTGAAATGTCTGAATCACATGAAATGTAGAGCTAACTTTCTCAGAAACTGCCAAACTATTTTCCAAATTGACTGTTCCATTCTGCATTCCTAGCAGGAATGTATGAGTTTCCATTGTTCCACTCCCTTGTCAACAGTTGACATAGTTAGTCTCCTTAACTCTGGTAATTTTAGTAGATGTGTAGTCATACTGGTATCCAATTGTGATGGCCATGTGCCTTGTCATAATGATTACTATTGTTGAATGTCTTTTAATGTGCTTATTTGTCATTAGTATATCTTCTCCAGTTGTCTGTTCACATCTTTTGCCCATTCTTTAATTGAGCTGCCAGTTTACTGAGTTTTAAAAATTTTGTACATATTCTAGGTACTATTCCTTTACCAGATACATACACTAGAAATACATTTTTTTTTTTTACTCTATGGCTTTCCTTTTATTTTCTTTACTCCCTCTAAGAATGAATCTTCAATATTATAAAAGATAAATTTATTAATTTTTCCTAATATGAATCATACATAGTATTATAACAAAAGTATTTCCATTTCAAGGTTATAGAGGTTATTTCCCTATGTTTTCTTCAACATGTTTTTTAATTTCAGGTTTTTAATTTAGGTCTATGTTCTATTTTACCTAAGTTTAACTATTGTGAAGTATTTTTATTTCTATGCTTGTGGATAAATAATTTATCTCTGGCATTATTTGTTGAAAACAGAATCCAATCTCCACTAGATTGCTTTTACATTTGAGATATAAATCAATTGTTTATTAATGTTTGAGTCTACTTCTGGACTCTACATTCTGTTCTACCGATCTATTTGTGTATCTTTGTGCCATTATTACATCGATTTAAGTCCTTTCTTTTTCTATACTGTTGGAATTGATTGTTATACATATGACCCAAAGTAATAATCTGGTAGCATTCCTCAAATTGTGACATGTTGTATTTTCATATTTAGTTCAAAATACTTTACCATTTCAGTTCTGATTGTGTCTTTGACCTACAAGATACTTCAATGTTTATTATTCAGCTTTCAAATATTTAGATGGCATTAAGATAGCTTTCTTTTATTGATTCTAATTATTTTATAACACAAATTATTTTAAATTTATGTAGATAAATTAAATTTATTCAGATAAATTTATGTTTTTAGCCCAAGAAGATGTTATATCTTAATAAATGTTATGTAGTTCGTGAAGTCAGCCCAATAGAACACGTAGAACTAACAGTTACAGTTTATATTTGAATAAACACAGTAGTCGTCTCTCTTGATCTTAAAGCTTGAAATTATGATTTGCTTTATTTGAGTTCCTTTCTCAGGAAACCAACCCTCAGGTCTATAATATCAAGGAACTGAAACTCACCAGATCCAGAGAATAAGACGCCAGACCTGGCATGTCTTTATTAACTCCTCTTCTGTACTCTTCCTTAATTACTATTTACCAACTCTTATTTTCTACATTTCTGTCTCACTATATAAATCCTTGAATTTAGACAGAAGAGGGGACAGATTTGAGAAAATCTCCTGTTCTCCTTGACTTACATTACCTAATTAAAAAGTCTTCTTTCATGGCAATACTTGCTGCCTCAGTGATTGGCTATATGCGTGACAAGCAACAGGATTCCAGCCAAACCCCTGGCACTTTGTAACCCAGGCGCTTGAATAAAGGGAAAAATAATCTGTATTCTACTATTGTTGTGTAGTGTGTTATATAAGTATCAATTGGGCATGTTGTTTGATAGTGTTGATTAAATCTTCTAAACTCTTATTGATTTTCTGTCTACATGTTCTATCAATTATTGAGAGGAGATTATTGAAATGTCTGGCTATAATTGGAAGGGTGTTCATTTCTTCTTCAGTTCTAACAGTTTTTTTAATCGTATGTACTAAAATTCTATTATTAGGCACATAAATATTTAGAATTTGTATACTCTTTTAATGAATGGGTAATTTTATGTTTATGAAAATACATTCTCTACTCTTAGTATCATATTTTGCCCCAAATCAGCTTTCTGGCATTTATATTACTACTAAACCTACTTTTTATTAGTTTAGTATGGTGTACAAACACACACACACACACACACACACACACACACACACACACACACACATTTATTTATTTATTTACTATTTTAACTATACTTCTTTTGGAGGTCATTATAAGACCACTTTAAACTGTAGGAAATCATACAGAGAGATTCTATATACCCTTTCATCTGTTTCTCCTAATAACAACACTGTGTAAAATTATAAAGCAATTTTTCTACTAGCATATAGACTTTGATACCACCCAGATATAGAACATTTTTATCAAAATTTTTAGGATCCCATGTTACCATTTATAACCACATCCAATTCCTTTTTACCCCCACACAATTCTTAAATTGACAATCACTGACCTGTCCTCCATTGCTATAGATTTTTTATTTCCATAAATATTATGTAAATGGAATAATGCAGTATGTAACTCTATGGAATTGGCCTTTGTAACTCTGTATAATTCTCTGGAGATTTATGAAAGTTGTTGCATGTATCACTAATTTGCTTTCTTTTAAATTGCGGAATAGTATTCCATGGAATGGACATTTCACAATTTGTTTACAATTCTTCAGTTGAAGAAGATCAAAAATTGTTTCCAATTTTTGGCTATTACAAATAAAGCAGATTTCACGTATAAATTTTTATTTCTCTGGGATCAGTGCCTAGGAGTGCCATTACTGCGTTGTATGTTGATTGTGTATGTGTTTAGCTTTTAAGATATTGCCAAATTATTTTTTAGAGTAACTGGATTATATCTTTTTACATTCCTACTAGTAAAATATAAATGAACCAGTTTCTACACATTTTTTCCAGCTTTGGTGTTGTTACTTTATTTCATTTTAGCCATTCTGATAGGTATATAGTGTTTGTTATCTCATTGTGGTCTTAATTTGTATTTCTCAAATAGTTAAAGAAATTTAACTTTGTTTTAGTTTTTTTAGTATTTTTTTAGAGATGAACTCTCTTTATGTTGCCTAGGCTGGTGTTGAACTAACTCCCAGAATCAAACAATCCTCCCACCTTGGCCTCCCAAAGTACTGGGATGACAGATATAGCCGCCACACCTGGCCTAATGTAAGTTTTGTTTTTTGTTTGTTTTGCTTTTAATTTTTTTATTTTAAAGATGTGGGGTACAATTCAGAGTTAGGTATACAAATGTTCATTCTGCATATACCCTTGTTGATAAGACACGCCCCCCTTCCCCTGCCCAGCAGTTTCCCACTACTACCAACCCTTACAGTATTATGATAATTGTTCAAGGTCCGGTAATCAGTGAGAACATATGGTATTCTGTTCTTTACTCTGGTAAGGGGTAAAAAGACAGAACATAGACTATGAGAACATTTTTACAATTCACATATTGCCAAAGGACTTATATCTAGAATATATAAGAAACTTTCAGCAAGCAAGAATTCCAATTAGAAAATGGTCAAAAGACAAGAAAAATTTTACTGAAGAAAAAATAAGACTATAACAAATGTTCATTTTATCTAAGTTTTAAAAAATTTTCTTCATGTAAATATGTTGTCATAGTTTATATCTCGTCTTTTTACCCCTTACCAAAGTTTTTTGCAAAGCAAAATGTTTTCCTTTTGAAGTTCAATTAATCATTTTTCATTTTCTTTATTGTGCTTTTTTTGTCTAGCCTAAAATATTTTGTACTAACCCTAGATTCTGAAGATCCTTTTTTCCCCCTAAAATTTTTATAGTTTTATATTTCACACAAGTCCAATGATTCATTTTGACTTAACATGTATATAAAGTGTGACACTTAAATCAAGGTTCATTTTTTTTCTCTATGTATGTTCAATTGCTTTATTCTTATTTGTTGAAAAAGCTATCTTTCTTCCATTGATTTATATTTTACTCCTTGCCAAAAATCAGCATATTTTGTGGGATTATTTCTAGATTATTTGTTTTCTTTTATTGACATTGTGTCTCTGGAAAGTCTGTATCTTCCTACCTTTTAAAGAAATCTGTGGCTCATAAATAATTATCAAATTTAATATGAGATATTAAGGCCAGACATTGTCATCATTGGAGATCAGATTAAACCTTTTAAAGAAATATTATGACTCAAGAATTAACTTCAGTTATTTCCAATTATTTCGAATGAAATGCCCTATATATTTTCCTTTTAAATTTCCATAGATTTGGATCAGAAAGGAGCAACCCCATAATAATCTCTGCATACAAAATTACTGAACAATTGACTTTTTTCAAAAGTGCTAATTCACTTTCTTCCTCAAAATAGCTTAGGTTCTGGTTATTATTGTTTATATTAACTGTCATAATTAAATTGAATAGATTATGTGGCTATCTTCTAGGTGTAAATAAGAAACTAATACAATACAGAGATGTTAAGACTTAAAACATTTATTTTGGGATACGAATTAAGTTGGGTCATTTTAACCAAGTAATAATAGCTTCTGTCCATAAAATTTGCAAAAAGTAGTCTGAATAACTTTTTTTTGAAGCTCATATAAACACATTTTGTCTAAGCCAAAAGAGGACATTTGGCCTTGTTGATTTTATGGACCTCTTTAACAAAATGTCTTTGTCACAGCAGCAGAGTCGAAAGGTTGAAAAAAAAAATTATTGTCAGTCAGTTTGCTGATGTTTTAAAATCACCAAGTAATGTACAAAAGCTATTTCTGAACCTTATTTCATGTTTAGACCTCAGAAAAGACCAACCTATCTGTTCACTTCATTATTGGCTGCCAAATCTCCCGCTCAGCCCTGGAAAGAATACGAAGATTCTGGGAAGCTCAAGGGTGCAACCATCTCATAAATGACTTGATAATCTTTCCAATAATACATGAAGTATTTGAAAATGTAATTATTTTTCTTCTTTTTTATAGGATCCTTTGAAATATCCTTATGTCAAACTTCTGTGACAAAATGCCACAAACCTATCAAAACAGTATATAAATTAGTGGTTCTTAATCTAGAATCAGTTTAGGCATAAAGTTAACTCTCCATGCATATGTTATTATTAGCATTATGTTATTAAGATCCTTGCCATCAAAAGTTTAATAAATATTTACTGAGTGTTCCCTGTGTGGTAAGCCTTCATCCATCTAATCATTGATTCCAAAAAGTATAAAATAGCATGGGATTGAACATGAACAGAAAATCACAAAATCCATGACTTCTATGAATAGGAATTAATATAAGCAACGCTTAACATTATGAAGTCTTTAATTAAATTGGAAAATGTCAAGGAAAGAAAACATAATTAAACTTAGATATACTTACATTTTGGTATCTTTGCCACAAAGATATGGTGCACACCTCCAGTTCTGTACATTGAGCAATCATAAAACTCCAAGTCAAGAGAACACTGTGTCTTCCCACCCTTAACATGCATAAGAAAATATGAATTACATTTTTTGATAGCTCAATTCTAAAAGTTAAAATGTTTCCCAGACTTAGAATTCCAACACACAAATTCTCACATTGAAGCTTCCTACCAATTTCACAAAAGACTAATTAATTAGTTTTCAATTCCTTATATAACCTTGCATCCCTGACCTGTCAAGATATGAAGGCTCAATATGAAGTTCTTCTCTATTATAGAGAATTTGAATGGCTTTCCAAAAGCCATATCTTGACAAATGTATTGACCTCTCTGCAGAACTTTTGCTTTTTTGGAAAGAAATATCTTATAACTACTTGACAGTAAAGTATTTTCATGGTTTGACCTCCCTTTGATTAACTCTGAATATATAAATTTAGTATAGTCTATGATCTAAGACCTTTCCGTTGTCATTATAAGTGCAGCTGAAAAACACTGAACTATTTTGATGAAACTGAATAAAGTTGGATCTTGGAAATGTACAGTGTATGAACTTTCCAGTACAGAAGAAAATGCTTCTGCAAGTTGAAATTGGGAAGAGAAAAACTGTCAATGTCAATGATGGACAATATTTTAAACCAATATGGAATAATTTTTTAACAATGCTTCTTTCTAATAAACATGCAAGAGCAGACAGCAAACAAATGACAGATAGGTAGGGAGTCAAAAACATCAACTGGTGAGCCTTGCTTACAAAACTTAAAGCTGACAAGGTAAACTGTCAATTCCTTCTTTATGATGAGAGATATAGACAGGTGGTAGGTAGATAGATGATAGATATAAATATAGATATTGATGATATAGATATAGATATATAGTGTAAACATAATCAAGGAATATCTTCCAGAGAAGTCAGCCTGGTTTCCCATTGATACTCCCAGTTAGGCAGTACTTTGATGTAGGTACTATTTATCGAGATTGTCTCCTAAGGTAGGAAATGTCAAAAATATGACCGTGCACTTACAGCCTCTGGGGACTGACTAGCATTAACCAAAGTCATATGATACTCATATGTATCATATGTGTAACACTCTACATAATATTGCACACAAATCTTAAGAAGATCAGATATTAATTTTTTATCAGCACACCAATACAGAAGTAAAATAGAGTCTAAATTTGAATATTGCAGAATGAGTTTGTTTTACTTTTTGATAATAAAGTTTGTTAAGAATGGGCTAGGAGGTAGTTCATATTAGCTTCCTCTATAGTGTCTATTACAAGGAAATATTGATTCATAAGGCTTTATAATCATTTGCTTTACCTTCTAACTGATTTATGAGTCATTTAGGATTGGATTTTGGGAAAAAGTTCAATTGTTTTACAGAATACTTAACTCCTAGAAAAGCTGCTCAAAATGACTATTCAAAGTACTGCACATTAGCTCTCTTGTACTCAATATTCTACTCAGTTACAGACTTACCACAGTGAACTACTCTGGTGATAGAAAGAAAGATCGTTATCAAAACCCGTTCAAACACAAAAACTGGCATAACTTGAGACTGGGTAGTTAAGTACCAGATTTCTCCCCACTCCCGCAATGGAATTGCCAATGCCAAATACCAGAAGTTACCCCCACCTTTTTTTTTGATAAAGGACAAAATGAAAACTAAAAGATTCTTTCTCTTTCAGATTACTTTCTCTAACACTGCATATTGAACAACATTTTGCATAAATAAGGGTCTGCAATCTAATAATTATTCCAAATTGTCACTCCTCCCTGTCTATTTCATGCCATAATTTCTGTCCTTGCTTGCTTTACATAGTCCATCATTAGAGCCACTAATTACATGCATACTCAAGTTTCTTCCTATTCTATTTCTGCATAATAATATGAATGGGAACAAAGTGTGCATTACTTAATACAGCACTTTACCTACTCTGAGCCTACACTTGAACATCTGTATATGCTTAAGGAGGAAAATAAACTTTCCTAGTCTATTTTCTTCCCTTCTTTTTTGGTCAGAGATTACTTCTTTAGTCTCATACCTCCAACATTTCCTCTACTCCTCCACCCCGCCCCACATACTCACTTTTAGCTAATGACTTGGCTTCCTATTTTAATAATAAAATGGAAGCAATTCACAGTAGAACTTTCATGTAGTATCATTAACCAGTTTACCTTCATCTTTGCCCATAGATTCTGCCCTCCTTTACACTACAACACATTAACTTTCTGAACCTTTATCTAAAGCCAGTTCTTACCTTGTGTGTTGTAGTTTAACCTCGATACCGATAAAGAAATGCCCTTTTCTCTTCTGTTTTGCCTCTGTTGACTAGCTTCTCCAATAGGCTTCTTTATGTCAGCAAATGGTTAGAGTATCCTTCCAGTATCTTTAGGGCTACACATAAACTTAGAGTCCCACTTGACTCATCTCTTCTCTCACCACTCACATAATTCATCAGCAAATCGTATACGTATATTTCAATCAAAGCTCATACCTTAAGTCTTACGAAATCCAGGCCACTACAGTCTATTGACTCAATTCAATTTGTTGCCTCCAAATTGACCCCTTTACTTTTTCCCTTGTCTGTAACAGTTTATTTTCAATAATCTGAATGATCACTTTTAAGCACAAATCAGACCATGTTTCTCTTCTATTCAAAGTCTTCCCATCTTACTCAAAGCCAAAGCCTATTGACTCGTCAATTTTATTTCTCCTGTTATACTCTTTACTCACTCTGCCATGGGCATAATTTGCTGTCTTGCATGCATTAGACAAATACCCACCTGTATTTTTCCCTCTGCCTGTGCCATTTTCTTCTACTAGGTACTATTCCCTTGATTCTTTCAGATTTATGATCAAATGTCACTTCATCAGTGTGACTCTCTATGACTACAACTTCATATAAAGTAATAATTTCCCTCATCCTTGTCACATTTCATTCTCACCTATAACGTTTTATTTTTGTTTTTACTATAAAGCAATTTATTTTTATATAACTGCTTATAACAACTCTGTGTGACTGTGGGCAATTACTGAACAGAAAGTCTCAGTTTCCATATTTATAAAATGAGAATGCTACTAGTAATTGCTTCATAGTATTGCCATGAGGATTAAATAATTTGATATGTTTAATGTGCTTAGAACAGTGCCAAGGAAATAAATAATGTGTTAGTTATAATTTTATCATCATGATCATCATGATCATCATCACTATATTTAATCACGTATCTTACCTCATAGAGTAATCTATGAGAGTTGGAACTTTTTATTTTGAACTGTTTTATCCTAATGCCTTCATCAGAATGTGCCACAAAACTGGTGGTTAATAAATATTATTTGAAAGAATGGTGGCTCGCATATTATAAGGTAGAAAGTACATTGATAAGTTTTTACAGTCAAAATTAATCTTCTTTTTTTTTTTTGAGTTGGAGTCTCACTCTGTCACCCAGACTGGAATGCAGTGGCCGCTCTCAGCCACCCGCAACCTCAACCTGCTGGGCTCCGGCGATCCTTCCGCCTCAGCCTTCCAAGTTGCCGGAATTACAGGCATGCACTACCATGCCCGGCTGAGTTTTTGATTTATTGTAGAGATGGGGTCTCACTGCCCAGGAGGGTCTCGAACCTGCGGGCTCAGGTAATCCACTCACCTCAGTCTCTCAAAGGCGCGAGATTACAGGCTAAGCCACCAAGCCCGGCTAATCATTTTTTAACCTTAAACACTACTTTTAAGTTTTGTTTTTTACATGAATTCTTCCCTGCTAAGATGATTAATCCTGAGAAAAAATAAGCTTCTGCTACATTCACCTTTGCATTATTTAAATCTTTAGTTCCATTGTTATTGCTTTCTAGGGTTTCTTTTAAATTTTGCTTTATATTTCTATATACATTTTTTAAAAAGAAAACTTCTAAATAACTCAGTTCTTTCCATGAGCCATGAGATATGAGTTTCCTCCCTGTAATGCAAGAAAGACTTAAGTAAATCACCAAAATACCAATATGCCAATTGCTTAACTATCAATCTATTTCTGAGAACTAATCTTATTCATTACACTCTCATGAATTGTTAATCAACCTTCCATGGGGGAGCATAACTCAAGTACACCAATGGTTACTAATAAATTGTGGAGCTTTTTTATAATGAGTTTTAGGCTATTCAGTCTTGGTAGATACAAGAGACATTAAGCTGTTTTCTAATTCATGAAAATCTCTACTGATACATTAATTCAAATAAATAAAATAATTCCAAAAATTATAAAATGAATTAGTTTTAATAGGAAATACTTTTCTGCAATGATTTATGCATTTTATAAGTGGATAAAATTAGATATCAATTTGGTATAAAAGTTTCTCATAAAAAGAGTGCAAACTAGTACTTACATAAAACAAATAATACACTTAACATACACCCTAGCACCACCTTCCTTCCTTCCTATTATTTGAGAGTTTACTTGTTGAGTTGTTCCAAGAGGTCATCATGATTAAAAAAATATGAGTTCATTAATTCTGCATATCTATTTGCCAGACACTATTTAAAGATATGAAAAAAGGATTGTGGCAAATGGCAGGTTGGCAAGTTGGACATAGACACACATTTGCCTCTTTCTTTCCTACTATTCTTTTTTTAAAAAAAAACTTAACTCTCTTATTTCTTTATCTTCCATCTAACTTACCTCAGAACTACAGTTGACCTTGGAGGTGAAAAGGTTTTTATAACAATATTGTCCTTAACATAAATCACACAGTTCACTTTGCCTTCCTAATGAATTCAAGGCAAAAGAGAAATATGAAAACAAAATGAATAGTAATGTCCAAATCTACATATTTACTTACTTCTTTATTCATACCCCCCTTTCATTTAACTGTTTACTAAAAATATACTTACTTTAATAAGGAAAAGCTGATATCCAAATATGTGTCATTGTACGGAAGATTGTTAACTATGCTTTACACATATAATGTGGGTTCAAATGATTTTTACATTGGCTATGAAAAATTAATAATAATTATATTGACTGGTTTTGTGGCAATTAGTCCATCTTGCCTGTGTCAACAAATATTAAAGCAGTCGTCCTTTCTATAAATTATTAGTAATGTATAGCATAATGCATAAATCATTATTTGATTTTCTAAAAATCTGTAGATTTCCATAAAATAAATACTGGAAACAAATGCATGCAGAAGCACATTTCTTAACTTATTACTTCACTAAATTAAACATCAGTAGAACTACAGAAGTAAAGCTGATATCAGGCTATGCTATATTGGATTGGCATTTCTAGATTTTTCTAAGCAAAAGAATTAATCTTATAAATATCCTCAGCTATCTAGTGTGGTAATTACCAATACCATCATTTCCCACAAAGTCTTTGATTTTTGAAAATTTCATTTCCAATTACTAATGAAAAGTTGTAATAAAAATATTGAAACTCAAGGAATTACTAATAGGTCATATGAAACTGGTATTATAGCAGTTACTTAGAAAAATAATTCAGACACACACATATATATATCTTCTTATATTGCTACACTTAAAATCAAAAGCTAGACATTAAAACCAATACAGTTCATCACATTGAATTAAAAGCACAGGAGAAACATTATTATAGTTTTAATTCAGTTATTAAGTATTGTATTGCAGTAAATATTTACAAATTTAGAGATTGTCTATCCATAATATATTTAAATATCTAACCAAACTAGAGAAGGAATAGCATTATTTGAAATTTATTGCAGGTTTATGTTTATTTTTTTCCTAGTTCATAATATTTATTGGGAAAAACTGCATTTTCTCAATGATTCAGTTTCTCAAGTATAGATTTTACATTGAGTGAAATATATTGCCCTTTTGTTGTTCTGTGTAAGAAAAAAATCTATGCATGCCTGAATGTGTTAATATATCATTAAAAGCAACCTGAATCAAAATATAAAATATTTTCATTGTTTATTAACATAAGCTTTTTTTTTTTTCAGTCAGAGTGTCACTGTCACCCAGGTTGGAGTGCAGTGGCATACTCATGGCCACCACAGCTTCAACTTGTTGGGCTCAGGTGATCCTTCCATCTCAGTCTTCCAAATAGCTGGAACTACAGGCAAGCCACCATGTCTAGTATTTTTATTTACTGTAGAGACGAGGTCTTGCCAAGTTACTCAGGCTGGTCTCAAATCCCTGGGCTCAGGCAATTATCCCACCTTGGCATCTCAAAGTGCTAGAATTACTGGCATTGAGACACTGAACCCCAGTCTTTAGCATTTACCTTTAATATATCTATTCTGCACACATATGTTCAATGCATACTTACCTATAATGTATGCTTCAGTTTCAGTGTAAATTACTACTCAGTTTCAAACTTCAATTGTTGCAATTTTCTATGTAACTATTAAGATAACAATGCATTGAGACTGTGAACAAACATTATATGTTAAATTTGATAAATGTTTTGAATTTGACATTTTGTTTTCAGTTTGAGCTCAGTGCTACGATTTTGACTGAAATTTTAAAAAATCTATTTGACATAAAACTATTAATATGGTTTTCTGCATGACAGCCTCCTAAAACCCCATAGCAAGCAGTTTTGAATTTCTCAGATTACAATGATTAAATTCATATAAGTTGGCCTAATGTTGCCGAAGCACAAAATTATCAAAAGGTATAGATGTTTGGGAGATATCCAAGAGTGGGTGTATGGGAAACATTATGATACAATCTGATAAAGCATGTAGAAAATACCATCAATTAACAACCCACAGAATGGGAAAAAATATTTGCTAACTGCATATTTGACAAAGGGCTAGCATTCATGATCTACAAGGAACTCAAACATGCTGAAAAGAAAAAAAACCAGCAAACAGCTCCATTAAAAAGTGGACAAAAGACATTAAAAGAAACTTCTCAAAAGAAAACATATGGGCAGCCAACAAACATGAAAGTGTTCAGCCTCACTAATCATCAGAGAAATGCAAATCAAAACCACATTGAGAGACCACCTAACTCCAGTAAAAATGGCCATCATTAATAAAACAAAAAGCAACAGATGCTGGCGAGGATGTGGAGAAAAGGGAATGCTTCTACAATGTGGTGGGAATGCATACCAGTTCAAGATCTACTGAAAACAGTGTGGTAATTCCTAAAAGACCTAGAAATTGACCTTCCATACAATTTAGCAATACTCCTCCTGGGAATATAACCAGAGGAACTCAAATCACTCTACAAAAAAGATACCTGCATGTGAATGTTTATTGCAGCACTATCCACCAAATATGGATCTAACTGTGCTGCCCATTGAAACTAGACTGGATTTTTTTTTAATGTGATACATATACATAATGGGATATTATACAGCCATAAAGAATGACAAAATTATGAACCTCACAGCAACTTGAATGAATTTAGAGTCTATAATATTCAGTGATTTATCACAGAAACAAAGAGCTGATATCACATGTTCCACTCATAAGTGGACCTTGGATAATTATTGTAATACTATAAGAAAATAATTGGCAGTAGCAGGAAACTGCCCGTAGTAGGGCGGGGAAGCGGCATTGACAGTAGTGGGAATCTGCCTGGAGAACGAGGTGGGGGCACACTTCATCAACATCAAGGGTAACTGCATAATGAACATTTGTATATCTAACCATCAATTGTATTCCACATCTTTATAATAATATATATATACATATATATATATTAGTGTTATAAGTTGCACGTGGAAAATATGCCATTTGCTCATTAACAGATTTGCATTCTTAAAGGTATGAAAAAAACTCAAGGGAAATTTTCTGCAAAAGCAAAAATTATTTTTGCAATCATCCATCAACGTTTTCTTCATAAAACCCTCACTCTTTGAGGGAGACAAGAGAGAAAAGATTGGATTTGGAAGATAGGGAGTCTGATCTGATTCTTGATTTCACTCTCCAAACTAACATGTTATTTTGTCTGTATTTAAAGGAATACTTGAACTTGCTATCCTACCTTAATGCTTTTACAAAAGGATAATGTTAAGTATATAGTTTTTATTTACAACATAAATCTGAAAATTGTGTGATCTTTATTCAAATACTTGTCCATGCAATTGAATCATTATTTTTATTTTGAGGTTCAACAGTGTCTTAGTGTCACAAGCAACACCTAGCATGCTTACTCATTTTTATAAAAATCAGTTCTTACTTTTCATAAAAGAACCATAGACAAAGTAAAAGAGGACATCTTTGGTATAGCTTCTTATGATTCGATGTCTCCAAATCTTGTTCTTCATAGAATAACCAGTCTATTCTAGGCTTGTCTCACTACCATTTTCTGAAAAAATTGTTCAGATCACTTCATGGGCAAGCTACCTTTATTGATAAATTGAATACACATTTTACAGTTATTTGCTACTGAAAATATGAACTAGCTGTGTGGTCTAGAGGAAATCCCTACCTCTCTATAACTTAATTTCCTCAACTGCAAAACTAAAAATTATGAATAATTTATAACTCATAGGACCAAACAATACAATGTTAAATATGTTATAAGTGTTTGCTCTCAGTACTATTATTCCTACCCATCTGTGGCATTCAATGATTCAATTTCACTAATGTTTTATCTAAATTACTAGACCAATTACTAATTGGTATGTGACATTGTCAAAAATTTTAGAACATATTGATGGGTTTTTTTCCCCCTATGTTGGCCTAAATATTGCCTCAGTTAATACAACAATAGATGTTAGTGTAGATATCAGTGCAGTAATGAATTTATTTCTAAATTGGATTACTTTTGATGATTCTACATGCAGGCAGAACAGTTATTCCTACCGGAGAGAATACATATGGGAGAACAGGAAAACACACCTAGGAGAATCAGTAAGTGGAATTCGAAACCCAACTTACTTTGTAACTTTCGTTAAGCCCACTAATTATTTTTACATCACTGTTTTCTCATCTGTAAAACAAGCCCAGTATGACTTTATTTATGTCACAAGAGTTTCTGTGAGAATACAACCAGATGTTCGTAAAATTTTCCTGAAAAAATACAAAACACTGTAAAATGATAACTAGTATTAGTATTAGACATTGAGTGAAAAAATCTTTTGTTGTGTATAAAAAAGGCTAATTATATTAGTAAATATTAATTTCTGGCCTCATTGAACTTTAAATATTTTAACATGAAATAAATGCAGAAAAGATTCATCCTAATGGAGTTTGAAATTTATAAATTTTTATCGATTTTTTAAAACTAAAATCTCATTTTTTAAAAAAGTTATTAATCATAAAATTGACATCTTGTATTGATGAGAATATATCAGCATCTGGGAAGGCCTGGATCTATTAAGAGTTGACATCTTAGGGTACATAAGGATGTCCCGACTTAAGCTGTTCTTTAATTAAAGAAAAGAGCATAAGGTAGCTGTATAAAAATTTTTTTTCTCCGGGGTCAAGAACTAAGACAAAATAAATGCATCAGTCAAACAACACAAAACAACTAACAGAAATAAATCTGTTTTCAGAAAGGTATTAGTCTTAAGGAAACATTTGTTTAAAATGCTACACTTGAGGCTTTTTTAGCTTACATTGACTTTACCTTAATCTCCTTGGTATACAGTCACAACATTTTTGTTTGTTTATGTTTTCTACCACCTTAGTCTAATATACTAAAGGACAGTGGAGCTGATATATATTTTCAGCATTTTGTCTACTCTGTTATTGGCAAAATCCTTTTAGAAGTTTGACAATAGCATGCCTTTCTTTATTGACTTCTTCTTTTCCATTTGGAAAATATTGATTTTTTTGTGTGTGCACTTACAACACAACTCCATTTTGTTTAATTCTTTCTTTATGAATCAGCATTCCTGATAATAAGAGCTGAAACATCTAGAACTTGAAGAAGTCTTCGATTGAGTTAGCTGTCCTGGAGCCAAAGATGAGAATACAAAGAAACAAAATGGGACTTTTCAGGGAGTGATATGAAATTTATATAGGTCAGCTTTGTTTTAAAGACTAGAAAGTAAAAATACTCAGACTAATGTGAAATCTTGGAAATGTTTAGAAATTAGCAATATTTATCAATTATTTTACTTCATGTTTTGCTGGAATTTTGAACCATTGCCTGAGAAACTTTCTTAAAATATTGGCGGACATAGTCAATATTGATCTAGAAAGCAATGTTCTATAGTATATAATACTGCTTTCTTTTTCTTTTTCTGTCTTTTTTTTTGAATTGGAGTCTCACTCTATCGCCCATACTGGAGTGCTGTGGCATGCTCATGTCCACCGCAGCCTCAACCTGCTGGGCTCTGGCGATCCTTCCACCTCAGCCTCCAAGTAGCCGGAACTACAGGTGCGCACTACCACACCCGGCCAATTTTTTTTTTTTTTTTAATTGTAGAGACAAGGTCTCGCCAAGTGGCCAGGGTGGGTCTCCAACCCGCGGGCTCAGGCAATCCACTCACCTCGGCCTCCCAAAGCCCTGGGATTACAGGTTGAGACACCAAGCCCAGTGAAATACTGCTTTCTTTCTAAGCACTCAGACCGGATCAAGGGTAGTTACTTGGAAAAGGAAAATCATCTGTGGGTAGCTCAGTGGGACTAGTGGGAAAGAATAATAATAATGAGACTATTCTATTTTCTTTCCTAGGAATTTGAAGTAGGATATTAATTGTGGCAGATAAAAGTGACATGGAAGGACTAAGAAAGTCATTATCACTGTGTAGAAGCATTTGGACAGCAGAGGTAAGTAAACAGAAAGTAATTTGCTATGGGAAACAGGATTGTATAGGCACAGATGTTGGAGTTTTATTATATTAATGAAGAACAGTAGAACTAAGATTTATCCATCTAGATGCTGAAGTTCATAAAGGAGTCTAAATCCAGAACTTTTCTAAAACTTCCACACCATCATTTGGTTTTTCCACTCTAGCAGTGTATTTACTAGTGAAAGAGATCTCTTCATGAGCATTTTATAGAGGTATTCGTGCATAGCTCCAATGGGTATAGAACAAGAGACAGGACTGACCAGTTCTACACTAAAAAGTCTGAACTTTAGCAAGAATAATTAATATTAATTGAAGAGATAAAGAGAGACTTAAATTCATTGGGCGCTAAAGAATAGGCAGATAACAATTTAATAATAAGTTTTCCAAACTTAAAAGTTAACATTTGGCAAACTGACCTAAGATTTGTTTTTTATATTACAGTCCAGGATGGAAATCAGAGAAAATGCAAATATGTGGATAGTATGTGTGCAAAGGTCAGAGAAAAATGTAATTAAAAGTTTCAGATAGAAATAAGCTTAATAAATGAGGTAGAGTGTTTATTAAAAGATGCATAAAACTCTGCGTTTAAAAATGTAGCATACTACTTAATTTTTGACATAATTTCAACAAAGATGTGGAATTGACAATTTACTGACAGTTGTTGGGAAGGAACTTCTTGTTTCATATTAATGATGTTATTGCTTCTTTCTAGTTTTAACTTCAATGCTTTTTGCAGCCTGAATTTAAGATTTTTTCACACTATGCTTGCCCATTAAAAATAATGTTGAAAAATTTTTGATTTTTTAGTTATTAATGTCATTGATTTGAAACTTAAACTTTTCTCATAATTCAGTTGTTTTTTGTCTTTATAAGCCACTTGCACATTATTTATGGATATAATGGACACACCTATTTACCTGATAACCTTCTGGCCTCTATCTTCCATGCTTTTTTCAACTAAACTGCATCCTCAAGATATTTCTTAAGTTTCCTTTCTAATTGTTTAATTCTAGCAAGTAACAGCCATATATTATTTTTAAAATATATTTTGGGAATAATTTTGTGACAGAAAATTAGCATATTTAAATATGTATTTTAGTAGCATTAGTAATTACAGTATATAAATGTTAAACTACTCTGGAAAAAGATTGCTAATATTTTATCTATATTACTGCAAGTCATACGTGTTATGTGTGTTTGTATATGTGTATGTATGGATCTACATTCCTTTAAAATAGTGAATTGTAAATTTAAAAAATGTACATTTGAACATCACTAGAGTAGATTTAAAGTGTTTTCATCACAAAAATAATATGTAAGGTAATTAATATGTTAAATAATTTGATTTAGCCATTCCATATTATATACATCTATCAAAACATTGTGTTATATGCCATACAGCTATGCAGTTTTTACATGTCAATTAAAATATTTAAAAGTGGATCATATATGTTTAAATTCTGATTTTTTTTGGTTTAACAGTATGTCTACTGTATCTTTCCATGTCATTCATTTTTAGAAAATATTTTAAAATGTAGTCTATCTAGTACTTACTAATACAAATACATTGCATGTCCTTCAGAATATAGATTCTTTCTGCTTCCTTTGCTATCACAGTACCTAAATAAGTGTGAAGCACACCTGAATTTCAGTAGTAGTTGGATGAATCGAATTTGTAATTTTTAAAACCCACTTGGAAGACAAAATGAAGAGAACAGCAGAGAAGGGGGTAGTAAGGAGAGTTATTTAGAAAGAACTGCTAGTCTGCAGTGTCTAACTGAATTTTCTTCCTGTGGGCACAGCAGGATGCTACCTTCTAACCCAGTGGTTTTTAAGTTGAGGGACAGTTTTACTCCCCAAAGGTCTTTCTCCCTTTGGCAATGTTTGGAGACACTTTTAGTTCTCATAAGTAAGAGTGTGCTCCCTGAATCTAGTAAGTAGGGACCAGGGATGCTGTTAATCATTCTAAAATATACACGACAGACTCTGACAACAAAGAATTATCCAGACCAAATGTCAATAATGCTGAGGTTAAGAAGCTCCAAGCCCACTTAAGACCACTTAGAAAACTTTGGAATATAGTCCATGTAGTTGAGAAACACAGAGGACTGGTGCCAAATCCCTACCTAAGAGACTTAAAATAGGCAGTGAATAGTAAACAGGGAAAGGTGACTATCTACTGTGATATTTTCACTTGAGACTGAAAATCTGTAAAATCAAGAGATATGTGAGTTTCTTTACTGGGCACCCTATACAAACTATAGAAAAAAGACACTGAGGGCCTGTTGAGGGTTTCTAATATGATTATCAAAGAGGCAAGGAACTCTTAGACTAAAAAGTTAGATGTTGGATATGTGTCATCAAACGTCCAAGGCCTAAGAAAGTAGCTTCGAGGTACCATCTGTAATAATGATGCCATTGCTCCGGCAAGGGAGCACCCAGGTACCTGTGAAATCTCCCTGGGTGTATATTCAGCCTGCTAACAGCTGGCAAAGAGGGAAAGGGGATTTAGAGGAGAAGGCATTTCCTATATCCCTCTTTCCCATTACAGAATTCCAGTTAAAATCAAATGTGAGCTCCAACCATACTTTCTAATTGGATTGACACTGTACTCTTAATCAAAATATACGAGTAAGACTGGGTATTTATCATGCACCAGTAAATATATGTAACCTATTTCCTATCCCCTATTGATGAATATTTAGGTGACTTTCACTTTCTTATTATTTTAAAAAATGCTGTGATAAACATTAATTGATCCCTTCCTTCCTTCCTTCCTTCCTTCCTTCCTCCCTCCCTATCTCCCTCCCTCCCTCCCTCCTTCCTTTCTCTTTCTTTCCTTCCTTATTTCTTCTTTCCCCTTCCTTCCCTCCTTTCTTCATTTTTTCCATCTTTTAGAAATTAAAAATGAACATGATTCAGATAAAATGGAAAGGAATTCAAGATATGTCACCACCTTATTCAATAATTAATATTTTTTATTTTTTAAATATTTTTTCCTCTTTTAATTTTTATTTTAAAATTGTGGGGTACAATTCAGGGTTAGGTATACAAATATTCATTGGGCAGGTACTCTTATTGATGAGGTGTGCCCCCCCTTCCCCAGGCAATATCAACTATTGTCAATCCCACCTTCTCAGCCCGCAACCCCCCCTGCAGTTTACCGCTACTTTCTTATAGCAATACGGTAGTTGTTTAAGGACCACTTATGAGTAACGATATGTGATACTCAGCTCTTTGTTTCCGTGAAAGATCACTCAGTATTATAAGCTCTAATTCCATCTAGGTTACTGTGAAGTTCATGACTTTGTTCTTTGTGGCTGCGTGATATTCCACTGTGTATATGTACCACGTTTTTTTATCCAGTCCTTTTTTGATGGGCAGCATGGTTGGTTCCATGTTCTTGCTATTGTGAACAGTGCTGCAATAAACATACATGTGCAGGTATCTTTTTTATAGAGTGATCTCAGTTCTTCTGGGTATATTCTCAAGGGGATTGCAGAGTCATATGGAAGGTCGATTTTTAGAACTTTTAGGAATCGCCACACTGATTTCTACAGAGGCTGGACTAGTTTACACTCCCACCAACAGTGTAAAAGTGTTCCCTTTTCGCCACAACCTCTCCAGCATCCGTTATTTTCTGAGTTATTGATGATGGAGTTAGGTGGCATCTCAGTGTAGTTCCAACTTGGATCTCCTCGATGACTAGTGAGGCTGAATATTCTTTCATGTATCTGTTGGCTGCTTGTAATTAAAATTTTTTTTTTTTTTTTTTTGAGTTGGAGTTTCACTCTGTCACCCAGACTGTAGTGCAGTGGCTGCTCCCGGCCACCACAGCCTCGACCTGCTGGGCTCCGGCGATCCTTCCGCCTCAGCCTTCCAAGTAGCTGGAATTACAAGCATGTGCTACCACGCCCGGCTGATTTTTTGATTTATTGTAGAGATGAGGTCTTGCTGCCCTGGCGGGTCTCGGACCGCGGGCTCAGGCAATCCACTCACCTCAGCCTCCCAAAGGCGCGCGATTGCAGGCTGAGCCACCGAGCCCGGCTGTAATTAATATTTTTTAAAGTCTCATTTCACATAAAAAAAATCTTGGAAGCAAAACTTTTACTTATTTTGTTTCTGTTTCTGTTTATGTTTCTAATAATAGTAATAGTTATATTTATGGTGCTTTCTTGTACATTGCTCATGACAACCCCAAGGAGGGAAGTATTATCCTTACTTTACAGACAGAAAATTGAGGCAAGGGAAACTAAATGATGCATTCAAGGCTAGAAAGACAATACATACTAAAAGAAAAAAATTATTTTAACCTAGGAATTGTTGCTCAATGCCTTTAAATACTTGCTTTACTGCTTCTTTACTTAGGAAAATTTAAGTTTACTGGCTTATTTAGTAAAATCTTTCATGACCTTTCTTATAATCTCCAATATATTCTCTTTAAATAATCCTTTAAGAAGAGTTTATCTACTCCAGTTAAATCTATTTGCTTTGCTTACGGTATCAGCTCATAATTGTAATAATAAACCCAACTGCAGATGAACTCACAGATGGCTCAAACAAGTGAAGATGAGTTTAGGTGAGAAGGAAGAGTGAAACTGATTATATCCTAAGGACCAGTAATTCTATTTTTTCAGCAGACTCAGTAAGTGATTGAATTTTTTTTTTAAAGTAATTAAGAATAACAGCTGGATGAGCAGAATTGTTTTCAACCAGGTGGTCAATAAACTAAAATATTGAAAAGTAAATGAGTAATGAAAAAAATAGATTGTATGAGGGACATTTTAAAAACAGACTAACAGAGTCCTTATTACAAAATAGTAGTTTAATTTTGGAAGAAACTTAATAATTCATCTGACTAATCAAAGAAAAGGTGTTCTGGGGAAATGGCAGCCCAAACATATGTCTGAGACAGTCAATTATTTTACTCCAACTTCCTTTTTAGAGGGAAACATAGCTGGATAGGTTGGAAGACAGTCTAGAGAGTTGTTACTTTTAGCAATCTGTTCCAGACAAAAGGATGACCACGAGTAGTACTTCACCCAGTTAAGCCTGACCCTAACCAGGAGACCAGATCCCATGAAAAACAAAATTATCAGTAGAGAGCTTGTCCTTCAAGACCCATCTACACAGAAGAGAAAAGGTACAATATTTGAATCTCTTTAGCTTGGGAGGATCTTTTATGAAGGTGCATAGGTGAACTGCATTTTAACCTATCCCTGAGATCCAATAATGTTAACTTGTTGCCATGAAGAACCCTGGGAGCAGAAGGATTTCTTTTTGTTATTAGAGAAAAGACATGATAGTGATTGTATATAAAAAACTTTAAGAACTAGAAGCCATGGCATCTACCACAGCTTGTTAATTTGCTGCTTGAGAGATTTTAAGTGTTACCTGAACTCTGTGCAATATAGAGCCACAGACTTACCAAGGAATTGAAAATGCCTTTAGGATGATCTAGAAATGAGAGATTAATGATATAGTCATTTTACCTAGAATAGCAAACTTCTAGAGAAATCAAGCTATCAGAGATTATGACTCTCAACTTAAACAAGACAAGACATACCAAAAGAATGAGGCTTCAGTATGAATTATATTTTCTAAAATTAAAATCCATGATTTCAGAGTCTAAAGGTCCAACTTTTCTTGTTAGCAGTTAGGTGAACTAACTATCCAGAAAAATCTTCCTAAAAGAAAACAACTAAAAATGCTGCATTAAATACTTTAATAAACATTATTTTAAGCCATAGCAGAACTGACTAAAATTTGGAAAACCTTAAGAAGTCAGAAATATTTTTTTTAAAAAGCACAAATTTGTCACCACAAAACAGCCTTTTGCAACCCCACATCTTAAAAAACAAAAACAAAAAAACTGGATGAAAAGTTTTAAGTGATTGTTCAATTATTTTAAAAAGAGAGTATTGAAATCCTGTTAATAATAACT
The DNA here is from genome assembly GCA_027257055.1 of Cephalopachus bancanus. Classification (NCBI taxonomy): domain Eukaryota; kingdom Metazoa; phylum Chordata; class Mammalia; order Primates; family Tarsiidae; genus Cephalopachus; species Cephalopachus bancanus. The sequence continues at coordinate 40,977 of JAPVLO010001706.1, read as the reverse complement.
CTATAATAAATCTTGTAACAAAACCAAACACCAGCTCTGGAAATGAAAATTAAAGTGCAATTAGAAACTTAGTAGACAGGCCAAATGTCACATAAAACATGCTTGAAAAGAAAATTATTCAATTAGAAGATAAATCTCAAGATATTTTTCTAGAGAGATAAAGAAATGAAAGACAGGAAGTTGACGCAAAGAAGGAAATATAATAGAAATATAACCCCCCCAAAAAAAACCTATAAATGAAAGTCCTAGATAGCCATACAGTGAAATGAGGAGATGCCATATTTGACGGTATTTTGTTAGAGAACTAACCAGAGGCAGTGAAAGACACAATCCTTAAAGGCAACACATTGAAAAACATCCCATTCTGGATGAATAAAAAATAATCCTTAACATATCATAATAAAAATGCAAAATATCAACAAAACAAAAAATGATATTTACAATAAAGTAATAGTATTACATTATGTCAAAATATGAGAAAGACTTGTGGGAAAGCATATAAAACAATATTAAAAGGTATTTAAGAAGCTTCAAGTAAATAGAGAAATATATACAATTTATTTATTTATTTATTTATTTATTGCGTTGGAGTCTCACTCTGTCGCCCAGACTGGAGTGCAGTGGCTGCTTCTGGCCACCACAGCCTCGACCTGCTGGGCTCCAGCGATCCTTCCACCTCAGCCTTCCAAGTAGTCGGAATTACAGGCATGCGCTACCACGCCCGGCTGATTTTTTCATTTACTGTAGAGATGAGGTCTCGCTGCCCAGGCAGGTCTCGAACCCACGGGCTCAGGCAATCCACTCACCTCAGCCCCCCAAAGGTGTGGGATTACAGGCTGAGCCACCGAGTCCAGCTATAATTTATTTCTTATTACAAGTCGCCTTTGTATCTGCAGGCTCCACATTCATGGATTCAAGCAACTGCAGATAGAAAATATTTAAAAATAAATAAATAACAATACAACAATGAAAGATAATACAATTTTAAAAATCAATATGGTGTTACAACTATTTACATAGCATTTACATTATAGTAGGTATTATAAATAATCTAGAAATGAATAACTATTTCTGTAGGTTATATGCAAGTATTACATTGTTTTATATTAGGGAACTAAGCATCTGTGATTTTGGGAATTTTGGAATCCATGAGTGGGGTGGGTGTGGATGATAAAACCTATCCCCTATGGATAATAAGAGAAGGGTATATATATATATATATTTTTTTAAGTTGTGGGGTACAATTCAGGGTTAGGTATACAAATGTCATTGTGTAGGTAAAATTTGGGCCTCACTTTGGTCCCCACTTCCAATTTTATCCATGTTTATATATATTGCATGAAATGCCTATGAAAATTCAATCTAGGCTTTATGGAATTAACAAACTAATATTAAAACGTGAAAAGAGAACTAGAAATTTGTCCACACCATCATTAAGAATAGGTATAGTGATTTGTTCTATCAGACAACACAGTTGTATAGAAGCAAAGTAATCGATACTATATGGTAATGGAATAGACACTGGAGTAGGTAAATGGAACAAAAAAATCCAAAGCTAGATATATATATTATATATCATGTAATATACATGTGGGTATTTGATGTAAAGCATGTTTTCCTGCATATCAGTGGTAATTGACATATTTCTCAATAAATTATCATGATACTTTTTTGCTTATTCTTATGGAATAAAAATAAATTTGTGTCCCTAAATGACATCATAAAAAAATAAAATGTAAAACTATCAAAAAGAACCAGTCATTGCCAGTGTTGCCAGTGGGAATATGGATTAAGACCATACACATACAGTGCTGTGGAAATGTGAAATACCATGATTTTTTAACAGAAATATTCTGACAGTTATCTATTTTAAAAATACACACATCCTTTAAGCCACAGTCTCACTCCTGGGGGGCTCTTTTTCACCCAAATAAAAGCAGCCAATTTGGCACCCAAGAATATTTGTAAAGGTTACTTACTGACACATTTTCACAGAAAAAAAGGAGAGAGTAAATCAATAGTGGAATTTTAGGATAACTTATATTACCAAAAATTTTTATTTAGTTATTATGCAGAATTAGTTAAAACTATTTCAGTTGACTCAGAGAGATTTTGGATATATTTGTTAAATGAGAAAATAAAAAAGTATAATAACTTGTGATCTCACTTCTTTAAAAAACAAAAATTCTAAAAATGCCAAAATATGTTTGAAGTTTGATATAAAGACATTGAAATGCAGAAAAATACCATGAGACTTGTTAATATTGGCTACTGAAAATAGGAAATGTGGAAATACAATTTAAAAAAAACAGAAGAGAAATAAAGAGACTCAGTCCTGTGAAGAAAAGTTTGAAGATATCTAAAATAATTAAAAACAGAATTACTGCTTGACTCAAGAATCCCATTACGGGGTATAAACCAAAGGAAAAATAAATTGTTCTACCAAAAAGACCTGCATTGATGTGTTTATCACAACATTATTCATATGAGCAAAGTCTTGGAAACAACCTAGGTGCCCATCGTTGGTGAACTGGCTAAACAAAATGTGTTACATATACACCATGGAATATCATACAACCATTAAAAAGAAAGAAATCATATCTTTTGCAACAACATGTAAGCAGTCAGAGGCTATTATGTTAAGTGATTTCAATGTAGAAACAGAAAATCAAATATTGTATGTCCTCAGTTACAAGTGGAAGCTAAACACTGTATATATGCAGGCATAAAGACAAGAACAACAGACAGTGGGGACTCCTAAATGGGGGAGGGAGGAAGAAGGGGGGGAGAGGTGAAAATGTACCTACTGGGTATCATGATCATTATGGGGGAAAAGAGTTCAATAGAATATACCTATGTAACTAATCTGCACATGTACTCCCTGAAGTTAAAATAAACAAATAATTGCTTAAAAACTGTTTATAAAAGTTGAGCTCACTTTTGTAATTATTACCTCTTATGTAAAAAATGGTTTATATAGCCGGGCTCGGTGGCTCAGCCTGTAATCCCGCGCCTTTGGGAGGCTGAGGTGAGTGGATTGCCTGAGCCCGCGGGTTCGAGACCCGCCTGGGCAGCGAAACCTCATCTCTACAATAAATCAAAAAATCAGCCGGGCGTGGTAGCTCATGCCTGTAATTCCAGCTACTTGGAAGGCTGAGGCGGAAGGATCGCCGGAGCCCAGCAGGTCGAGGCTGCGGTGGCCGGAAGCGGCCACTGCACTCCAGTCTGGGCGACAGAGTGAGACTCCAACTCAAAAAAAAAAAAAAAAAATGGTTTATAAGCACGTATATCTATGCACAGAGAGCTTATGCCAGATGTCACTAAAATATTTTCATTGGTCAACCTTCAGTACAACACTTTAGGTGATTGTCCTAATACCATTTTGTATCATTTTATGTTTATGATTATCATATAATACTATAATTGGCAAAAATAATATTTTCATAGCATGTAGGGAATAAGACTTATGATGCTACTATGACATGTGATACCAGGAAGATCAGAAGTGTAAGAAGATCGAAAATTTAATTGTGTGCTTAACGAGGTCTTGACCCTGGATTCTAGTATTTCTGTACAATTAGCAAATGAAAGAGAAAATCATCTCTGGATTAAGGTCCCAGTGGAAAATTGTAAATCATGCTTCTCACTGCAAAAGGTCTAGATTTTATAAGGGTAAATTGATTTTAACTGAAGAATTTTTCAAAAGTGACTGTTGTTGCTCTAAAATAATAAGAAAAAAATGAGGAAAAGATTGAGTTCGAGACAATCTAGTAGAAAACTAAGTCTAAAGTACATTTCAGAAAGTAGGAAAGTTATACTGCTTATTTAAAAGAATTACATATCTCAATTAATTCTTTTTTAAAACAATGAACATTCAACTAGTGAAATGAATTACAATCAATTTATTTTGCCTAATATTCTAAGGGCCTAATTTACTTTCAAGCCTATGCTCTTGTGGGAGTAAATCTTAGGAATATTCTACATTTCAAAGCACTGTTACATCAAATCTTCTTTCCTTCCAACTTAAAAAAAAAATCCCCACTGTATTGTAAATCAGTTTTCTCAAGAAGCTTGATAAGTCTATTAGCATATTAGGCAAATATTACTGTGAATTTCTCAAAGGAAAATTATATGCTGTCCCTTCTTCATGGGGAAGAGTTTTTTTTATGATTGATTTTAAAATGTATTGTCACTTTACTGTGTGGTGACTTAATTTTCATGAATCCATTTTACATCAGCCAGTTTAAAGTTGTGAATATCATGTGAGTACTGTATTTTGCAAAGAGGCTGTTATCACAGTTTGTTTTTGAAATCATCCATCCTGTTGCACTTTGGCTTAATGTAAAACAGTATTTTTGCTATATATCTCTGATATGTCCCTAAAGAATGATAATAAACTTGCTAATAGTGTTGCATGGTAACCATGGTTCTTGTCGCTAAGAGCTTCTTCTTTTGGAATGCAGTTCCTTGCATCATTCTTGAATATGAGTTTAAAGTAGGTGCTCTAAATTGAATCCTTCCTATTAGAATTTTTTAAAAATAGCCTTTGCATCTGTATCCTGGTGTATATTCTCTCTCTCCCTGCTAGTTTGTCATGATGGAGAAAATGTTTGTTTTGGGGGTTTTTTTTAAGCTTTGGAAAGAAATTTTTCATTATTTTGAAAAAAAAAGTTATACTGTTCTGATTTTCAATGTTGCTCCAAAAATGGGCAAAGAGGTGTCGTAGCAGCTGTGGTAATTTAGCTCAAATGGATCATTTATATTGGCAAACATATGTACCATAAGCTATAAAGGCAGCAGCTTGTGAACCCATTAAACGTTGAATTCTGTTTCAGTATTTGCTAGAACTTCAGAGACAATCATTTGAACTGAGTATTGAAGCATGAATTGAAACTTCTAGGGTTAGGAGAGGAGGTACAGTATCATATTATAACTATAATGATAATGCTAGGTCATCAAGACAATAATAATCTAGTTTGGTATCTTATGAGACAAGAGGGTGACTGTAGTTAAAAATAGTTTATTGTGCATTTAAAATAGCTAGAAGATTTGAAATGAACTAAGACAAAACCTAAATACCTTGACTTGATCATTTTTCACTTTATGAATGTATCAGAATATCACATGTACCCCAAAATGTGCACAATTATCATGTATCAATAAAAATAAACAATTAATCATTAATTGAGTCTGTATATTCATAACAGAGATAATAGGAAAGTTCTGTTTTTAAAAAAACCCACAGATCTTTCTAATCATTTCTAAGATATAATGGAAGAAAAATTGGGAAGACTTTCATGTTTTTGTTTTCTATACTAATCTGTGGCCTCTGTTATGCTTGGAAATAGATATTCATCGCCCTAAGAAAATGGTTTCTTAAAGATTTGGCTCCGTCATAATCAAAACTAGGTACAAAGAAGATTCCTTGTGTAGGTGAATAAAATGTCAAGGAAACCTTCAGAAAAAAATAGATTAAAATCCCAATTTTTACAAAGAGAATCAGACATCACTGATGGGTTGAGATGGTTTCAGCTGTGTTATACTGGCAAAAAGGGACACTACTAATCTCAAAAGAACATGCATAGTAAAGAAGAGGCTAGGGGACTGCAACACAACACAAGAGTTTGGATATTAGTAGAAGAATGCTAGTTTTGGCACGCTTTGGGTCTCAGGCAGGAAACTCTCTTTTATCTCAACTCTCTCTTCTCTCCTGGCATCAGCGTTGTTTAGGGGGCCCGGTGGTTAAGAATAAAGTGTAAATGTGAAGAATTCTAAACTTGGGAACCCAAATGTGTTGCACCGGTAGGAACTGCGCAGGCATGTGTGCAATATAGAAGTGATAAAGAACACACCCTCTTCTGTGCAAATAACAACAAAAGTAGTCACAACAAGAAATTGCGGGCCCTTTTGGTATGAAATATGCCTTAGTTTTTCCTCTTTCTCTTTCTCACATTAAAACTATGACTGGCCCCTATTCTAAGGATAGAATAAGCGAACCCTGAGGATTCATGTACTACACTAAAAGGGAACAGCAGTTAAGATCGAAGTGGGACATCTTGGACCAACTGCTAATAAATTCATGGAGTGTTTGGGTAATTACGTCTTAAGATAAGAAATAAAATAGTAGATGTTCCATACTGATGAACGGGATCATATATTCCTTTTTTTGCTAAAGAAAAAGCAAATATATACATATATGTATATATCTGGAAAAAAAATTGATACCCAACAAGATTAAATATTTTAAAGTTACTTAAAAGATTAAATTGCAGTTATTTAAGAAATGCGTTGATATATAATACAACTTTTCCCCACAATGCCAGATGAATTTAATTTTACAGTATTCCACTGAAATAAAAATTGTGAAGCACTACCAGATTTAAACTCTTTCTTTAGCAAGGCCCATGTGTCACTTTCAGTAGGTGTCAAATTGATCCAGCTTCCCGATATAGTACTAGCAGTTAGTCCAGGTTCAATCCATATTGCAAAGTTATAATAATCACTTCATCTTAGACATTTATTTTCACAGTGCCCTTAAAATTATGGCCTTTCTACTAATGGCCTATCAAAAATCATAAGCTACTGGGTAAGTGTCATCGGTGTTTTAACCAAATGATACTAGAATTATGGGAGTAGCATTGAAAATATGGATCATGAGTTCTAATGTATAAATAAAATCACCCATCTGCTTTTTAAAAGTAAAGGACAAAAGAAAAAAGCCAAAACGTTTCAGAAAGCACAGCGAGTATATCATACCCTTACTTGCTCCTCTTCAACACATGGCAACCTATGTTAATTGACATTACTTTTTTCTGATGAGTCTCACATTTATTTTCCAGTCAGTGCTCCAGTCAGCTACACTCTATCAATCAGAATAGGAATTATAGATAAAAGTAACTCCCTATTAGGGAGATTAGGGAGATGAAAGAATCTGTGCATGGGTTATTTAACAATGTTTTTCTGATTATAAACTTATTGCATATTTGTTGTAGCAATATTAAAAAATAGAAACTTAAAATACATATTTACAAATTAAAAGCCATTGAAACACTCAGACATACTTAAGAACTATGAATATTTATCATTAGTTGAATATTCAGATTATTAAAATGATTCTTTGTGTATGTAATATATATGTTGACTAAAAATTGTGACAATACTGTTTCATCTATCTTTATTTTTCTTTTTTCAGTTAACACTAAAAAAGTTTTCCAAATATTCCACACCAAGTATTTTTCATCATCTTTTATCATGGCATGCTGTTTTCCATTGCCTAGGTAAAATATATTTGAATTCCACTCTTTTTCTCTCAAATCTTCATAATATTTTCAATTTTTTCCATAATAATAATGGCAAAGTCCTTATAAATAAATGTATGTTTCACATCAGCAACATTTGGTGGTGATAGGGAGATAAACATTATTATACTTTATAAGTTTGGTCTGGCAAAAGTTCTGACAGATATTTCAGAACATGGACATGCAATGGTGAAGACCAAGGGAGAATGAAATAAAGAGTAGGGCAAATCCAGGATGGTAGGCAGCCTGATGTGAACAGACTGCATTTGTTACAACTAGGACCAGGAACCTCAGACCTGGCTCTCCTTCCCCAGGAAAGTCAGTATAAAAACATAGCTCAACACTGTATCCAACTCAAGTTTGTCAGTGTGGAGGCTCAGAGAGCTTGAAATCTACGATCTGTGATGATAATATCTTTAAAGTGTTTATTCCTTTTTATTATGAAAAATGTGCAATTTTTTAGTGGTATTTGTAAATTCCCAGCATTGTATTTTTTCTCTCTTTTTCTCTCTCTATCTTTCTCCAATTCTGTCTGTGTCCCATTCTCTGTAATCATTTATATACAAGAAGAAAGAAAGAGGAAGAAAGTACTGATTTACTTTGAGCTAGAGAACAGGGAAGATACAATGCGATTTAAAAAAATAGATTGTAAAGATCAAAACGGAACACAGTATAGTTTCTGAGTGTAAGAATGAGACCCGAGATGATTTTATGAGGACTGAAACAGATTTCATAAAACTGTTAGCTAAAATACAACTTTAATTTATGGAATAAACATTTCAAATACGTTATCTAATCACGGAAAGCACCAAATATTTGGGATGTTAAATTCACTCGCATATTTTTGATATTTGATAGAGTAGAAGCTCCTTTTCCATGAATTTTCTGGTGTCTTTCCAAGTATACAAACATGCAAGTGGAAGAGTCAGTAGCTGACAAACTCTAGGGAGATGTGTTTCCTTGAATAAAGGATTTTGTGGTTTCATCTTCCTTTGATCAGAACAATTGTTCATGATTTGAAAGTAGATGTTAGCAAATGCCCTAATGGAGTTATAAGAACTAAATCTAACCAGAAAGCATGAACACTAATGATCACTAGATGCTCCTTAGCAAAATGATGCTCTTCTGTATTATGCCATACCTTGTAAGTGCTGGTTTATAACATTTGAATTTGAGGACAGTGAAGCATAGTCATCAACATATAGAAATGCTGAATGGGCCGGGTTCGGTGGCTCAGCCTGCAATCCCGGCACTTTGGGAGGCGGAGGCAAGTGGATTGCCTGAGCCTGAGGGTTCGAGACCAGCCTCGGCAACTTGGCAAGACCTCATCTCTACAATGAACAAAAACTTAGCAGGCTGTGGTGGTGCGAGCCTGTATTTCCAGCTACTTGGAAGAATGAGGCAGAAGGATCGTCAGGAGCCCAGCAGGTCGACGCTGGGGTGATCGTGAGTGTGCCACTACACTCGGAGTGAGACAACAGCTCAAAAAAAAAAAAAAAAAAAAAAAAGCTGAATATCGCCATTGATAAATTTGATTTGATTTTGCTATAAAAGGTAACAAAAACATTTTTCTCTGGCCTGTATTCAATGTTGTTTCCAAAATAAGAATTTCAAGGCAAAAAGTCATACTATAATGGTACCAAAATATTGCCATGTTCGAGATTTAATCATAGTCTTACGATGATTTTAAAATTTAGAGCAAACACATAGGGTGGAGCACCAAGCAATTCATTAAGATACAGGAAATAAAAAAATACTAAAAATGGCTCAGTGGCTCAACCTGTAATCCCGCACCTTTGGGAGACTGAGGTGAGTGGATTGCCTGAGCCCGTGGGTTCGAGATCCGCCTGGGCAACTTGGCGAGACCTCATCTCTACAATAAATCAAAAATCAGCCAGGCGTGGTAGCGCACGCCTGTAGTTCCAGCTACTCGGAAAGCTGGGGCGGAAGGATCGCCGGAGCCCAGCAGGTCGAGGCTGGGGTGGCCGGGAGCGGCCACTGCACTCCAGTCTGGGTGACAGGGTGAGACTCCAACTCAAAAAAAAAAAAAAAAAATTCCCTCTATTTTCTAAGACATCGCATTTATATTATATATTATGGCAGGCTATATGATGATTATAATATACTAGAACAGTATTACCTTTTCATAACCTAAAAAACTTATACTTTTGTCTATAGAAATTGATAAATAAGATACATATCATTTAAAAAGACCAAGAAGAAAACTAATAGAAGTCTATGAATAAGCAGCAACATTTAGAGACTAATTATCTAAAGCACAATTTAGTAATTTCTTCTAGTGAAAAACTCACTATATCTCAAGGCAGCATAGTTTATCTTTAGGTAATTCTTTTGGAAATTTTGTCTTATTTTTAGTTAAAACATGCCCCCCCAATAATGCTCCCTCACTGGTTTTACTTTTATTACTTTACATGAAATAAAACAAGCTTTTCCTTACTTTTACATCAGAGCCAGTAATTCGAATGTAGCAATCAAATTCGGTTTAATTTACTTAAATGTCTATTAATTGAGTCTCTTTTATGCCACTAATGATGGCGATGTAATCTCCAACCATAGGGAATGTATAGCATTTTGTGGAGACATGTCGTTAAAAAGATTATTTTATTGCAGTAGGGCGAGGTCAAGAACGAAAAGGACCAAAACAATGAGTGAGCTAAGAAAAAGTATCTAATCTGCAGAGAAAATTTAGTTCACAGAAGGCTTTCTGAAAATACTTACTTTCAGTGGGGCAGGAAAAGAGGAAATCCTTCAAGGAAAGAGTACAATGGATATCTGGAGGTCCAAAAATAAAAGAATACAAGGTATGTTTTGAGAAGTGCATGCAATTCAGTAACCCTTGAGCAGAGCAGATAGGTAACATTGAGAGCAGAGTTGGAATTAGATCAAGATTGTCCCTGGCAGTTATGGCAGAAGTTAAGATTTTTATGTGCAGAATAATAGATAGCAGTTAAAGGACTTTAAACCAGGGAATGATATAATTTGTGTTTTAAGAATTTGCATTGAAATGATTGCATGATCATAGGCCAAAGTTAGGCAAGAGTCTATGGTACTCAAAGTGTCTACTTAGGCTAGGATTGATTTGATTGTGTAATTGCATTGAAAGCGTTGTCAGTCCCATCTCCAGACCTTTTTTCATTTATTCACTTGTAAGATCAGCAGTGTTCAGGGACATTTAGGCAAAGAAGTGAAAATTCAGTGATAAAGTTGAGGATGTAGAAATGTTTATTACAGTGTGTTCCAGAAGATATGTGAAATGACTTGGAGAAATAAAATCAAGAGGAAAGTGTCTATAGTTATATGAGGATGAAGTCTGAGTGAATCCATGGAAAGAATTGATTATTAAATGGACAAAGTTTTGCAAAGTAACCAAGTTATAGAAAAATAAAAGATATGTTGGTAAAACTTAGCCTAAAAATTTCCATTCTCTGATGAATGCAGCTTTACAGGCCTTTTTGGAAAGAGTCAGTGATAGCCTAAATGAATCATTTTTCTGAGATTATCCTTGCCTAGTTGATCAAGTTAGCTGTACGTAAAAACAGCAGCAATCTCAAGCAATACATGATACTAATTTTCAGAAAAGTAGTCTTTTGTGCTCTAGGGCTAAAATCTCTAATTCCACTAACTCATCCTTGTAACAATTGGTTTCAAATTCCTTCAGAAATTTTATTAGTCTATGCAAATCAGATTAACAGTTTACCTATGACCATAGATCAGTTAATAAATCTAATTTTTGATTTGTACCAAACTGGGTCCAAAACAGATTTAAAATGGATAAATAGGAGATATTAAAATATGTTGAGGAAGAGAATAAGACAATATGAAAAGGAAGTAAATAATAAAATTTAAGTAATTAATGAGGTAAATACGTAAAACACATACTGTTAAGTGTTGTATAATTGCCAGTGTCAGGCTATTTTGTGCAATAGTGTATGTGTTTGTGAGTGTATATGTTTGTGTACTTGTACATGCAGGGATGCATGTGACTGTGGAGCTGATTTAGAAAGAGAGAACAATCAAAAATTCATATAGCTCCAGTTTTTAGTGACTTTGTTATAGTTTCATGGGAATGTTTAAAAGCTTTAACGTCATAGCCTTTTGTGAAGAATCTATCTTCTGTGATAGATTTGCTGAAGGTTTGCTGAAAGGCAACCCAAGTGAATGATACATTAAGGTTGTCAAAGATCACAGCAATCACTTTAAAATCCATTTCCAAGCACCTAAACCTGTGAAGTTTATGGAGATTCAAGATTCCCTAGCTCTTGAATGTCCTTCTCTGCAGTTAATCATATTAAGTTATATTTTTCAAATGACATTTCTGACCCCTCACCCTGGCCAAGTCAATTACTCTAGTTTGGAACACTTCCGACATTGCATGTGGAATTGGTATTCTCACAGGTACTTTGATCTGTGGTCAGCATTCCTGGCTGATTTCAATCACAGTTAGTTGGATGGCTAAAGTAGACACTGTTTTGAACAACTCAGATATTACCGCAAGCCTGAGTTAGAGCAATAATGAGCTAAAGTAAACAAATAAAATAAAATAAATTGATTTAAAAAATAAATACATGAAATAGAGGGAAAAGACTTATGCTGCTCTGACTTATGTCTCCTCGTGACATTTTTTGATAGTAAAGAAAACAAGGAATAAATATGTAAATTAAATTATCAGATAAAAAAGTAAATTTGTTTTTGAATATATGTCTTAAAGTTTTCTGTCATAGAATTTCTCAATAGCTATAAAGTTTCTCCAATGTACTATGAGAACATGTAAACCAACATACCTGATGCTTCTTACTCCCATAGTATAGACCTTCTTAAGGAATGTACTGGGTGTGTACTTCCTTAAATAATCTCCGCAATTCAGAATAAATGCAATAATTATGTCTGTGATAGATATTATTTGTCGAAAAATCTTTTAAAAGACATTCTGCATTTAGGTTTTGGAAGCAAGCATCATGTCAGCCATTGGAAAAATAAATAAATAAATATATATATATACATATTATATATATATATATTTTTTTTTTTTTAATTTGCAGCACCTACCTTTCTTTCTTTGGACTGTATCCCACGTCTCTGCTGTTTTCCCATTTTCTAAATCTCCATTAGTTCAGCTTTTTTTTTTTTAAATCTTTCCTTATGATATAAGAGAAGTATGTTTAGTCATTAACACCTAAGTATATATTTTTTATTATGAAATCCCTCTCAGGATAATAGTAATTTCAGATGATGATAATTTTAGATGAATGTTTGAGGAAGAAATAAGAGATATTAGGGAAAAACTTTTACTGCAGATATTGAAATTTATTGAAAGTCACTCTGCTAGATGTTTTCTTAAATATATCCCAAGAATTAATTCTTTTAAACTTCACAGCAGTCATGTAAGGTATGTTTTATTGTTGTCTTCATATTACCTATAAATAAAATATGGCATAGATATCAAAAGATTTTACAAAATTGTGTTTTTAATATTTTTTTCCTATTTAAGCTCAAGGTCTTCCATCTAGAATGTCAGCTCAATAGCTTCAAAAAATAGTATTTAAAAAAAAAATTCTATACTGCCTAAATAAAGAGCACAGATGAAAAAAATTTATATATATGACAAAATTAGAGAATAATTATTTTTTCAATTACATTTATCAGTGAATTTAAATTTTCTCTGTAACAAAGTATAAAAATGTATATAGAAATAAGTATACATGTAGATACAATAAATTTATATAAATAAATGTATTTCCTTTACATTTTTTTAACGTATAAATGTTTAAAGCAAAAAATTAAGAATTCCAAGCAATTTCAACAACCATAAAAAGCCACTGCAAACATTTTTGTGAATTTCTTTCTAATTATTTTATATACGTGCATATTTTTATTTCCTTTTACTTGTTATGTCAATTCTGACATTCTGACATTATTAATTATATTTTACCATTTCTAATTTGCCCTTATACATTGTCCCAAATTTCTCAAATACCGTTTATTTTTTCTGTAAGATCTGTTAAAGTAAATATGAATGCTTTCTTCGCAGAGTGTTATTATTCATAGTGATCCACTTTCTTTCTGCTGTCATTGCCTTAAGAGAGACATTTGCGGAACCCTCTTCTCTGCACAGAGCCAAGTTCTTAAAAATGGATGTTGTATCTTAGTTTTCTTTGTATCCCACTTAGCAACAAAGCACAATGCCAATTATGCTCTCGACCCTCAGCTAGTGAGGGTTGAATTCAGCTGAAATACAGTGAAGAGTGAAGAAGAGTAGACCTTCAGTTCTTAAAACTTTAATTAACATTGGACCAAACCTTAATTGGAAGAAGTTGAAAGAACTATGCTGGAAAATTGTATTTAGAAACAACTAAGATAATACAATTTTTGTAAATTTTTAAGCTGAGTCAGTGGAGTCTAGTTAAGGATATTATCATTGGACAGTCTAGTGCATTTGTTATTCTGTGTGTCCATTGATATTTACAGAGTGTTCTTTGGTGAACTCTTTAAGCTTATGATAAAAAACGTTTATTTTTATTTCTTTTATGCCTCACTGAATGAAAGGTATTTCATTCAAATGAGTTATTTTTAAGCATTTTTAATAACTTAATGGGCTTATGGGATTTTTGGATCAGGCTAAATATTGCATGTCTCTAGAATTTCAAAGGGTTTACCCTTGTCCTCTCAAATCTGCAGAATGCTATGCCATCAACATGGTGTTACTTCGAGGAGTAATTCACACTTTTGTTTCTGCACTTATCCATTAAAAAAAAATTTCCCAAGTGGTAGATTTTACGAACTATTAGCTGGGCATGTCAGAATTGGTGTATATGGTATTCAGGAATGACAACCAAATCCGGTTCATCACTAGTATGGCATCCCCCTCTCTTTCCACCTAAACTAACCCAAAGAAGGGAGGTGTGAAGTGCTGTAATATTTTTCATGTTCCCTGATAGTTTATCATCGAGATGACTTGGAAAGTAGTAGAAAAGGTAAATGTGGCAAAATTTTTCAATACAGACAGAAATCACACACTTAAGCATTCTCTCTTAATGTAGATTTATACAAAACTGTAAGAACTATCACATAATTTTTAAATAATTCACTATTATATTGCTAGTCATGAGTTTTATAAGGTTCATTATGAGATAAAATGCTTGATAATTAATATAAAAGTTGATTTAATAATTTAATACTGAAGATATTTCCTAGTTGGCTACTCTATGAAACATGTTAAAGTACATTTTGGTATAAATCTCTCATATCTTTGAGTGTCATCTAAGATATTTTTTAAACTGTTAGAAATTTTACTTTTATAAAATATAGCACAATTATTTAGACATAGTTTGAATTTACTAAGTAATTTGAAAACTAATCTTTCTAGCTGATACATATTTAACTAGAGAAAGATAAAATTAGAGACTTTGATTATTTTATCTACTGACTCTGAGAGAAAATTGTAACCTCAGCCGGGCTCAGCCTGTAATCCCGCACCTTTGGGAGGCTGAGGTGACTGGATTGCCTGAGCCCGTGGGTTCGAGACCCGCCTGGGTAGCGAGACCTCATCTCTACAATAAATCAAAAAATCAGCAGGGCGTGGTAGCGTGCACCTATAATTCTGGCTACTTGGAAGGTTGAGGGGGAAGGATCACCAGAGCCCAGCAGGTCGAGGCTGCGGTGGCCGGGAGTGGCCACTGCACTCCAGTATGGGCGACAGAGTGAGACTCCAACTGAAAAAAAAAATTGTAACCTCTATATGACTTGGGAATAATAATAAATAAGCAATAAAAGTACTGTGCTAGATTTTGTGATTTCTTGAAATCCCTACCAGGACTCAACACTACAATTATAAATTGGTGATTTAGAGGAACACTGCTGAAATTTCAGTACAATGGTCTTTAATATTTTGTCCATTTTTTTAAAAAACTATATTTTAAATGACTATTAGCTACTTTGAAATGTATTGTCAAAGATTTTTTTCCTAATTAGTGTGGCTCATACAAAGCAATAAAATACTACTCAATATATAACCTGCAATAGTAAATCACACATCTGCTCATCTAACTAAAAGGTTCCTATGGTCCTCTTAACTACAGGGTTCCTGAGTGGCTGAACATAATTTATAAAGAAAAAGACAAAAAGCCTTTTAAATTTTACCTCATGGTCTAGAGCTGTGATGAGAGAGAAATATAGAGGTTCCACAACTGTTAAGAAGCAATAAACCATCGTACCCACTTTAGCATTTATCAATTTTTAACCACTGCTACACAGCTTCTAGCAATCAATTATTCCCTGGCTCAGTGAGGGACTCAAAGCTATACCAGATAAACCAGAAATCAATTTTACTGCCTTGTGGCTGGTTTCTAAATATGTTTCTTCTCACCGCATTTAAAAGAAACAAGGCTAGAATTCTACTGGTTCTGTGACAATTATTTTTACAGCATATAAAAAAGTCAACACTTTTAAATGGAAGAGAAGGATACTTTTAGATACATACAACCTATTTCTGTTTTCATTTTCTCAAATTAATAGTAAAATTTGAGGAGAAAATAATGTTGTTGTTGTTTTTTCCCATGTCTGTCTTGAATGAAGCTGGCTTATAATTGATGGAAGTTTTATTTATTTAATCTAAGCAACCATCTTTCTCCATCTCATTTCTAAAGGACTGATGTCAGATACTTCACAGACTGGTAGGTAGTCTCCACCATTTAGCATCTTCCCTCTACCCCAGTCACTGTGACTAGTGAGTCATCTTGAAATGCTAAATCAATTGAGTTAAATAGATGCATCACACATTTTATTTTTTCCCTCTTATATTTTCATTCCAACTTTAGTTTTTCACATTTTCTACTCTTGGTTCTAATGTTTCCAGTTCGTATTGTTTACATACAACCCAATCACCAGAACAGACCGTTATATTATGAAAACATTTTAGAATGGTCAGGAAAGTAAAGGATATAAGTTAGGGTGATAGGCTGAGGATATTGTTGGAAAGCTGTGTTTAAAAAAAAAAAAAAGAAACCAAAGTATTAATTCTATCTTTAATGATTAATTTTTTAAATGTATAAATATTGCCTCAAGCATTTCGAATATATTCTAACAGCCATTATAGATATGGGTTCCATATTAACCAAAGTAGAAGTATCAAATTGTGACTTCTATACTTCTTACATTGATCTGGGGTGATTGCCTTGTTTTTCAAAAGAATACTTCCTTTAAAAAGTTATCTGTTGAACCTTAATGTATATAAATTTTAAAATATTATTTGGGGGGCATAGAGGATTTGGGGAAAGAATGCAGACTCTGACAGGAGAATCTATCTCTGCTATAAATGTATGAAACAACCTTTACTGAGAAAGGGGTAAAGGAACAAGCTGTTGACCAAAGTAGCTTTGGAAATGAGTAGAATTAATAAGATTAACAACAAAAGAAATTGCAGATAAGCACTGTATCCACTTACTATAAATTTCTTTCCCTTAATGCAGATATTAATGGTGTCAAATAGAAATATTTATAAATGTATATATATATACGCACACATTAGTATACACACGTACATCTTTTTATTTTGTCAACTGAGTGAGCTTGAAGAAATAACAGCCAAATAGTAATGAGCATACCAAGTACCCATTTCTTGGTTTCCAACATTTCTCTACCATACAAGAAGCCAGAACTCCTTGGAGAAATCACTGGTTCTAGGTCTAGAGCAGAAAATACACAAGAAGAGTATTGAGAAACTTGTAGTGTCCGAAAGTAAAAAGATGCTAAAAAAAAAATCTGTATTAATAGGTTATGTTGAAGGAGCAGAGGAGCTAATAATAGAGTTCTCAATGGCAAAATCTGGAACCATTTGAGTAACAAAATGAATATAGTAGTATTGGATTATAACACAAATAATAAAATAAATATCCATGAGTGCATACTGATGTAAATATATGACTGTGAATAAATTAATAAATGGCAGAGAAAAGATGTTTACCACACATAATTCCAAATAATTTATGTATGTACCCTTTCCTCAAAAAGAGGGAGCATAGACCCCCACCCTTTAGGTATAAACTTTACATGGTATCTTCCTTCCAAAAAATACTGTATTGAAAGGAGAAAAATAAAATAGTAACTCTACAGTGCAAAGCAATTAACTAATATGCCAACAATTTCCTCTGTGAAGATCACTGGGCTCTGACATTTGAAAAGATAGTCAAAGAAGAATATTTTTGGATATGTTCTTTTTTTCTATATTCTGGTTTCATAGTTTCTACTCTCATCATAATTTCCTTAGTAAAGAGAATAGAAATGATTTCCTTTTTCAGTTATTTTTTTTGTAGTGGGAAAAGCACACTGAATTAGTCAGTCAAGACTCTATCTTGTCTTTCTTAGGTAACTAGGAATAAGCTCTTGCCTTCTTCCAGAAGTGGCAAGTACACACACACAAAAGTTCCGTTTTTATTATTATGACCTGACTGTTTATTTTTGGTGTAAATAATTTTTAGGCATAAGTTAATAGAAAAAAATTAGCTGTGAATATATAATGTATTGTCATTGATTGTTATGTGGCAGAGTGATTTCACCATTTATGGATTTGATGGGCTCAGTAGTACCATAAATTGATGTATTCTACAAAACTTCCTTTAATTTCTTAGGATTGAATCAAAGTAATCATTGATGTTCATTTTGCAATAAATTTGGCATCATATTAGATGCATAAATCAAAAGTTTCTGACAGATTTTAGTCTAATGTTCATAAGCAGATTCTTATTTTTATAGATATATAAGAAATAGAATATACTTAACATATTTTATACATAAAAATAAAGAGACTTTGACATTAATGTCATCACTGCATATAAATAAATTACTATTTAAGTAACTTATTAATCTATGAGATATATTGGAGATTACATTAATTAATACATGAGCAGACAGATTCAAGTTGTACTGTAAAAAACTTATCACAAAAGTAAAAAAGAGATCTTGTATTACAAATAAAAAAAACCTATCCAAAGAAGCCCTGTAAACCAAAACAAAATAATACAATCTTGATACTCAATTATCTCTTTGATTTACTGTATGACTTTACTAAATTAATATATTAAGTGACATAATTGTCAATATAGCCCAAACATTGAAGAATTATAGATCTCAAAATAGATCCATTCTTCTTACTATTTATTTTTCATTCAAAGGAGCCTAAATTATATATAATATTATTTTATAAAAGGAATTAGAAATGCACAACTGGAAATTTCTGCAAATGGTAACCTAATATATCTAAACAGATCTTTTATTTGAAGTACTCAACCTTCATAAATCTCTCTTATCTTTGAAAAGTATGTCCATTGGCCTTAATTATATTTTCACTCATATGCTAGCAATGAGAAGTTTTTGACACTTTGCTATATACTACATATATTTATAAATCAACAAATTTTTATTTAATGCCCTGAAGGTGAAATGTACTTGCATTTCTAGTATAAAATGTCTTTCTGGATATGTACAACCAATACATATGTACTAAAATAAAGCACTATCATTTAGTAACTTCACTTAAATTTATTAATTATACAAGGTACTAATGATTTGTTATGCACTAAACTATTACTATGTTGACTAAGTAAGAAAAATCCTGCAGACATTCATTGAGGTAACATAAATATTGATGTTCTGCAAGGTTTCAATCTTTACTTTTCCTCTGCTCATTATAAACATGCTCTCCAGAACTATTTCATATTCTTGGCTTTTAATATTTGCAATATTTATATTTTATACTAATACCTATCCCAGTATAAAGGACTTTTACACTTTCTGAATATAGTCACCTTGTTTTCTAAGGCACAATAATGTCAACTTGAACAAACTCAAACAAATTATTCACTTTCTTATACCAACACAATTTTGTTCTTCCTTAATTATTATTAATATAAAAGATACTGGGCTCTTAATTGAAAACTCTGGGTGGAAGTAGAGATAAAACAGAGATAGTCCTATCAAGATTGTAGTAAACTTCCAACTAACACCATCCTTGACTAACAGATTATAAACTGTGATCAGGTTCCATTCTGTCTAGTGCAAGAAATGACAAATCTTCCCAGAGAAAATATAACATCATCTGGAATCTCTAAAATTTATATGCACAGTATTGAGTATTCAATAAAAATTTGAAAAGTCTACCAAAAAGTAAGAATACATTATCAGAAATAATAATTAGTAAAGACAAAGTTATCTATAGGTAATTTAAATATTGGTTTTAGTTGACCAGTGTAAATACAATTTCTACTAATAAATCCAAGAAAATAAAATGAGTTGAGCAAAATAGCTAGAATGACAATTAGTCAACAAATAAATTTGTAATTCCTGAAATCAAATAGACAATAACTAAGAAAAATGATATCTAAAATTTAAAACACATTAAACAAGATACTATGCCAAGATCAAGTGGGATTAATTTCAAGAATACAAGTTAGTATAACATTTGAAAATCAATATAATTTACAATATTAATAAAATAAACCCACATGATCCTATTAATGGATGTACAAAAATAGTTGATCAACATGACATCTATTCCTGTTAAAACTCAGCAAATTAGAAATAGAATGATACTTCCTCAAACTGTAAAGTAAATTTAAGAAAAAACTACAGCTTGTATCACACTTAATGGTGAATGACTATTTTTCCTCAAGATCAGGGACATGTTTGGGATGTTTTTTCTTACAATTTCCATTTGCAATGTAGTTCTAGCTAATGTAATGAAACAAGATTTTAAAAAGAGCTTTGAGATTGAAAATAAAATTACCTTTATTTATTATCGTCATGACTGTACATACAGAAAATGCTACAAAATATGCAAAAAATAGCTACGAGAAAAATTAAGTAGGGTTAGCTAGGTGGTAAGATATAAGATCAATAATATATAAAAAATATATAATATATAAAAAATCAACTCTATTTTTATATAACAACAATATATAATCATTCTTCCGCCTCAGCCTTCCAAGTAGTTGGGGCTACAGGCAAATGCTACAATGTCCAGCTAATTTTTTTTTTTTGGATTTATTGTCTCACCAAGTTACCAAGTTGCCCGGGCTGGTCTCGAACCTGCAGTCTCAGGCAATCCACTTGCCTCAGTCACCCAAACTGCTGGGATTACAGACTGAGGACAACAAAAATTTCAAAGTTAAAATTTAAAAAATATTATAAGCAGGAATATTCTTAGTATGAACTATTTAGAGATTAAAGTGTAAACGATAACCATGAAAGAGTAAATTTCGTACATAAAAAAGTACAAAACATTGCAGTGATAAAGAAAACAGTGTACCTTTTCATTGATCAGAAGACCTAGTGTCATTACCCTGGCAAGTGTACTCAAGCTGATCAACTTAAATGTAAATTAAAGGCCTACAAGTAAACATAAACTAAAAGCACAAAAACACCCATTTTAATGTCTGGGGTGAACAGATAAATAAACACTTATAGCCGGGCTCGGTGGCTCAGCCTGTAATCCCGCACCTTTGGGAGGCTGAGGTGAGTGGATTGCCTGAGCCCGCGGGTTCGAGACCCGCCTGGGCAGTGAGACCTCATCTCTACAATAAAAAAAAAAAAAAAAAAAAAAAAAAGGCCAGCCGGGCGTGGTAGCGCATGCCTGTAGTTCCAGCTACTTGGAAGGCTGAGGCGGAAGGATCGCTGGAGCCCAGCAGGCGAGGCTGCGGTGGCCGGAAGCGGCCACTGCACTCCAGTCTAGGCGACCGAGTGAGACTCCAACTCAAAAAATAAATAAATAAATAAAATACTAATGATGATAATGAGTTATAACACATTGGATAATAATAACAAATCCAAGCAATTGTGTGACACTCAAAGGAACAGGTTGATATTCTTCATTACCAAATAATGCCAACTAATATGTGAACCATAGGAAACAGAAAAGAATTATAAAATCACTAATTTTGCAATAATCAATGTAATTACAGATTTGGATTTGGATGTTTAAAATCAAGGGATAAATTTTACTATGGAATAGGATATTCAAATACTTTCAAATTGTCTTCTACTGATTGCTTATTAATTATAAAACAAACTATAACTTTCACATGGAGCATTCTGGCAGACACTAACTTAACCAATGGGAGGAAAACATTATGTTCTTCCTAATGTGATACATTTAAAAAGATTACCAAATATTTGGGGATAAAATTGTTTAGTATGAATTCAATAATGAGAAAACAATCAGACTAATCTATGGTTTGTAACATTCTAAAATTTAACTAGATTTGAAATACATCATTGTCATGAAAGTATAAAAAAAAAAGAGGAAGAAGAAAAAAGTTGGGAGTGAAATCAATACAATGACTAATGTAGGTTTTTTTCCTCTCAATCTGTATAGTATCAAAAAAATAAGCATGTTGCCGAGTAATTTAACAAAGTATTTTCCCACATCTCCCCCATGTTTTATGTGCTCAGGATCCCAGTTGTCAAGTAAATTTTACGTATAAATAATATATAATATAATAATGTATAAATCAAACATAATATCCATAGCAATATATAGAAGAGCATACAAAGAAATGTGTTGAAATGTGTTACATACATTAACAGAACCAATCTGATATAGTTTGGATGTTTGGTTTCACAGATCTCATGGTGACAAGTAATCCCCCATGTTGTAGGTGGGGCCTACTGGGAGCAACTTTAGTCATCAAGTGGATTCCTCATGAATGGCTTGGTACCACTGTTGCCATAATGAGTGAGAATTCCTGCTCTACTACTTCACATGAGAGTTAATTTTTGAAAAGTACCCGGTATTTCCTTCCCTCTCTCTTGCTTCCTCTCTTGCCAAGTGACATGCCTGCTTTCCCTTCCACTATGATTTTAAGCTTCCTTAGGCCTCACCAGAAGCAGATGCTGGCACTATGCTTCTTGTACAGTCTGAATATCTGTAAGAAAAAGAAATCTTTTTTATTATAAATCACCTTGCCTATGGTATTCCTTTATAACAATGCAAAACAGACTGATAAAACCATATTAAGGATTGAATTCTGAGGTAGAAAGTTTGAAAATGCAGCTAAAAGTTTTTACTTTTTCATAATTTAGCAATGAGTTTTCCCCCTTCTATTTGAATGATCAGGGGAGAAGAGATGGTTTGTTTCAAATGGTAAATAAGCTTACTTCTCTATTCTATTTCTATAAAATTATAAAACAGTAATACACATTTTCATTTGCTTCATGACCATATTTTTAAAATAAACATTTGGTTCTTAAAGGCCTGCCAAAACAAGAGTTTAAAACAAATATTTTGTTAGTTGTGAATGCTAAATTCCTTTTCATCTATTTTTCACATATGAGAAGGGTAATCAATGGTCTAGTATTTCCTTGTGCATTGAAATTATAGTGTAAAGTGAATTGCACCCTTTTCTAGTTAGCATTTATATTGAGCCAATCTCAGCCTGATCATCTGCATGCAAATATTTGCTTTTTTTTTTTTTTCGCTCTTTCTTCCATCCCTGAAAGGTCAGCAAGTATTACTGTCCTACCTTGACAGTGAAGGTCACAAGTAAACTGAGAATAAGAAAGGCTTGCAAATGATCACCAAAAGCCATTGGGGTCAGCTACTCCAGCACAGGGAACACCATTTGCATGCTTCCTATCTACATTTTATGATACTATCTCTTAACCCTTTAGCTGTTTCCCTTGCCTTTTATTGTTTCCAATATGCAAATCAGTTCAACTCTGCAAGATATTATTGAACATTCACTTAGGGTCAGCAATGTCCAACTTATCCAAAAGATACTAATAATTCAGTACATAGCACAGTCTCTTAATTTTTGTATAAATGGATAAATTCATATTATGTAATTGGACGTATAATCTATTTTCAAAGGAATATGCAATCTTGTGGATGAGGAAAAGGATATGTAAAATATGAGAAAAGATGAATAGAAGCTCTTAAGCAATTTACCGATTAGACTACAAGGTCCATGGATGCAAAAAGTGTGTATGTTTTTCTTGCCATTTTATCTCTATTATTCAGCACAATATCTGGCACATTTTAAGTCTCTAATAAGTATTTATTGAAATAATAGTTGCTATAAGCAAAGATAGTAAGGTAGTACCACCTAACCAATTACTGCTCAAATCCAAAACACAGAAGTCATCATTAGTTGTCAAGTTAGAATCACTTATAAATTTGGATCTTAAAGTTTGGATCTTAAAGAACATTCCTAATTTTGTGTCATGAAAGAGTTGGACCTTAAAGAACATCCTTAATTTTGTATCACAGTTGGATCATCCTGAATTTGAAAATCCAAAATCTGAAATGGTCTAAAATCTGAAACTTTTTAAGCATCAACATGATGTCACAAGTGGAAAATTTCATACCTGGCCTCATGTGTCAGGTTGCAGTAAAAATTGATCATGCACAGACTTATTAAAATATTGTATAAAACTACCTTAAGGCTATGTGTATGATGAGTATATGAAACATACATTTTGTGTTTAGAGTTGGGTCCCATCCTAAGATATCTCATTTTGTATATGCAAATATTTCAAAAGCCAAAAAAATCCATAATGAGAAATACTTCTGTTCCTAAGCATTTCAGATAAGGAATATTCAACCTGTATTTTCTCACAACAACATTGTAATAAGTCATATGACTGGTCTCTCTATTTATGCTATAGCCTCAAGATGATATTCAAAACAGAAGCTAGAATAAACAGTTCAGAAACGTCTAAAAGAGGCCGGGCATGGTGACTCACGCCTATAATCCCAGCACTTTGGGGGGCCAAGGTGAGAGGATTGCCTGAGTCCACGGGTTCAAGACCAGCCTGGGCAACTTGGCGAGACCTCATCTCTACATTAAATCAAAAAAATTAGCCAGGCAGGGTGGCACATGCCTGTAGTTCCAGCTACTTGGAAGACTGAAGCAGAAGGACCACTTGAGCCTAGCAGGGGGAGACTGCGGTGGCCGTGAGCATGCCACTGCACTCCAGCCTGGGCGACAGAGTCTCCAACTCAAAAAAAAAAAAAAAAGACTAAAACATAAGTCAGATTATGCTACTCTACTAAAAATCTATCCCTGGTTTTCTATCTCATGCTGAACATTAAGTTGAAAGTCTTAACAATGGTTCTTAAATCCTCCATTCTCGTCTCTGGCAATTCTCCAACTTTCTTTCGTACTTAACATACTTTTCTCCAGTCGTTCTCCTCCTTGTGGTTTTTTGAAGATGACTAGAACGTTTCTGCTTCACGGCTTTGAAATTGCTATTGTCTAGGCTTGATAACCACATAATTCTGCATTCATTCCTTCTTAATTAAGAGCAAATATCAGTAAGAACTTTCCAAACCATCCTGTGTTAAATTTGGACATTTCTCTTACTGAGCACTCCCAATTCCTCTTACCTTGCTTTATTTTATCCACAGCAAAGGTCACCACTTATAAAAATTCTACTCTGTTTATTTGTTCATGCTCTCTTTCCCATACTAGAATGCAAGCTCTGTGTGGGGAAAGACTTGCCTTTTCAGTTTCAGTGTTGTGCAGTTAATATCTTAAATATTTATGATACATATTATATGCTCAATAAATATTTAGAATGAAAGATCAGTGATATGTTAGAAAGTAAAGTAAAAACCAAACCAGTAACCAGTAATGACAGAGATAGAGATAAACATAGAGTGCTATAATTGGAAGTTTTGTTTTTTTTAAAGAAAGAGTAAACAAAACAGATAAACATGACAGTCTACCAAGTAAGTTAGGACTCATTTATAAATAAGTATAGTGTCAAAATAATTCCCTATGTTTATGGCATTAGTTATCAGATAATGAAACATCTTCTGCTATCTTAAAAGCCCATCACATGGCAAGGTCTACATTAAGTCTCTACTCCTTAAAAAGACATTGGAGACTATATAGTTCTCTAAATACAAAGAATAGAAGAAAACTAGTAGGAATACAAAAAACCATTGACGAGGTACATGAGAGACCTTTGGAGAGAGTATCATGAAAAGATACAAAATGAGGCTATATTAAGCTAAAATCTTTCCTATTTAATTTTTTACAAGTTTTGTTCCTTGTTATTTCATTATAAATTTAAAAAAATATAAGTAGGAATGCAGCAGTATGTATTATTTTTAAAAACAACACATAAAAAATTCATGGAATGCCTTATTTTTCATGCATCTCTATTGGCATAACACTTTTTAAAAATCTATCAGAAAAAATTTTAAAACCTCCATTATTATATATTTGCAATTAGTTTTATTGAGTTCATACTAATTGCACTGTTGTACTAAAATTCTTTTCAATTAAAGGTATGAGCAGAGATGATATAATACACAAAAAAAGAGAGACTAAATAACATAATTTAATAAACTTTAACAAGTAGTCTTATTCTATATATTCTCTTTCCAAAAAACATTCTCTAAACTGCCAAGTTTTTCATATGACTCTTGGTAAAAGCTTTTTCAGATTATGTTCCATAGTCATACCAGTCTGTATTTGCTATTGTTTTAGCCTGTTTGGGCACTTGAAAATCTTGTATAGGATTGCTCCATGTATTGCAGCATGTAGCACTGTTGGCATCCACTCACTAATCTGACAGGCAAAAAGATCCATAAGGTACACAAAATACCCATAATTGTGAATCGCTGTTAGAGAATAGAATGAAAGACCCAAGACTGAAGGAATTCTGTTGCAATAATACTAGTAATAAATATGGAGAGTTGGATTTACACGGTGGATGTAGAAAGAGGAAGAAGGTAAGCAAGTAGTCTTAAACCTCTTGATATTTATTGTATACTTGTTTTGCAATATGGAGACTCATCTTATTCTATTATAATGCAAGATTTCTGAAGACAAAGATTTTGTCTTACAAAGTCCTTGTCTTCTCAAGGCACCTATGAAGCACAGCTAGGTACCTATCTATGACACAGTTTTTCATGTACCATGCACTAATTGCTTTCCTTCTTCCTTTCATTGTCCTATTTTTCCAGCCTAAGTTCACTTTTCCTTGCTTCTTCTAAATAATCACTATTGATTGTCTACTCATGCCCAGTAGTCTTCTTTCCTGGTCATTCTATTGAATTTTCTCTCTCCCTTAAATCAGTACTGATCAAATTGTCAAATTCTCAGATCCCAAGGTCTTTCTTTGTTCTCATCTTCCCTAATATGTTTGCAGAGTTTGAAACGATCACATTTTTAAATGCTTTCTTTTTCTAAAATTTTTCTCCCCTCATGTTTTTTTGTGGTGCTTTACCTTGATTCTACCTTATTTCCTTCCTTGTTTTTATATCTTCCAAATGTATATGCCTCCAGATTCAATGTCTCTCTTTTCTTATCATTTCTACACAGCTTTTCTCATACCTCTTCCCTTTTCTTTTCTACTCCATTTCTTTCCTTTCTTTTTCCTCCCTCTTCACTTTTGTGGTCTCTTTATTCTAAATTACTTCCCTCTTATCCTTCAAGTAATCACTTCTGTACTGTTAAATTTCCTAACATTTATCACTGTTTCTTAACCTCAGTCCCACTGGGCACTTATACTTCCTTAACTAGTGACACATTTGGAGGCTGACAAGGACTGGTTCAGTCTCAACTAGTTTTCTTTGCACCACTAGTACCTCAACATTGGCAAAATACTCCACCAAATTAGAGTTCTTTTTCCTTCTCTGTTGCAAATGGCATCTACCACTTTCTATTTTACTTTTACTTCCTCTTTGTACTCATCTTTCCTAATTTGACCTTATCACTTCAAGCTTGATCTATTATAATAAGTTCTGAACTCAGTTTCCAGAGATATTTAATCCAAAATTATTTTACCACCAACCAACAAAACAGATTAGGAAACTTTCCTATATAAAAATATTTAAGGCCTCTCTATTAACAAGTAAAAGGCAAATTCTTTTATATATAAAGAATTTTAACCTGCACTATATATATAAATAATATTTATATAAATATTATTTATATATATATATCTTAACCTGCACTATTCACCAGACTGTGTTTACTCCATAGCCCTCTGAACAGCATGATCCAATCAGACTTCTAGAATCTCAGTCTATTATAGGACTCTTGCTACAAGTGAAAGCCAATTAAAAAGAGAAAGAGTGATGAAAAGTAGAGGAATTGTTTTTGTCTTCTTCCTAACCCAATGTTCCCATACCTTTAGTTCTCTGTGAATTGCAAGCCAAAGAGCTATACCTATTTTAGACTGTCATGCCTATCTGTTTTGTTTACTCTTTCTTTCTTTCTTTCTTTCTCTCTTTCTTTCTTCTTTCTTTCTTTCTTTCTTTCTTTCTTTCTTGCTTGCTTGCTTGCTTTCTTTCTTGCTTTCTTTCTTGCTTGCTTTCTTTCTTGCTTTCTTTCTTTCTTTCTACATAATTCCAATTATAGTGCCCTATGTTTCTCTCTATCTCTGTCATTACTGGAACATGCTCCCTCATTTCCAGAGACCTGTATTTGTCTCTTATACTCATACACCCATCTAGGTCTTATGAAATGAAAAACGAGTCTCTCATGAAATTTTTCTTGCTCATTGCTATAAACACAAAAGAGTAGAATATTAAAATGAAAACCAAATGGATGTGAAAATGACATGACTTAAGAGGATAAAAATATATTTCCTATTAATCTTATATATTGAATCATTTTCATATTATGATTTAAATATTATAAACTAGATACAAGAAATGGTAAGTCAGGGGTAAGACATTTATTTTGTGCTAAAACTAATATAATGCCAGTAATATAAAGCATTCTATCTGAGAGCAATATAAAGCATCACTATGCTCCAACATTAATTTAAGTTGTAAAACAAAATTTTTCTTTTCTTAACTAGAGAATTAAGAAAAAATTAACCATTTCCTCAAATTTTCTTACTTTGTGGAGTTTTCCAGCTATTATTTAGGTCATGGAAGTTTTATTTCTTTTGTAAAGACATAGAAATTAGCCCATCTTCTATCAGAGCAAAAATAACTTTTTCAGAATCTTTAAAGTTGTTTTCAGTTTTTTGTGTCATCTCATTCATATATCACACTTGTCAAGTTTCAAAAAGTGTCAGGACACATACACAATTAAGTTTAAAATAGATCCCCAAATTATTCATTTTTGTCATTCATTATTCCAAACAAACAAACAAAAAAACTGATTAGCATCCAGTAAATACCAGAATCAAGATCCACTAGTACTATTGCCAGGCAAAGATCATAGCAGCATTGCCTTGTCATCTACTGCAAAACTTCTTATCAGAGATGATGTTAAAAGGCAGACTAATAAGTCAGTAGCTCTTGTGTGGGACTTGGATTTAACAAGTGCTCAGGTGATGTCAGTGCTGCTAGTTTATGCTGCCCACTCTGAGTAGCAAAGCTCTATTGAAGACAGTGAGATGGAGATAAAGGTAAAGTATATTTACAAAATAAAAGCAGAAAAAATAAAAATAATCTGGGCTTCAGCTTTGCCAAGACGCTAGTTAATCTATTCTAGCTTGTTAATAATATGTGACTGTAATATCAGTTAAGAGAAATGGTTCATCAAAAAATGAATTGTGAGGACTTCCGGCAAGATGGCGATGGGGCAGCATGGTATGTGAGACCCTCTGTGAAAGAGAACACTCATAAAGAACCTAGCTCTCTCCCAAGGACTGCAGCTCTCATCTTCGGCAGGCTGCTCTTCACAGGGAGCTCAGCCTCCACCATCACCCGCCACGCACCACCCACCATTGCTACTCAGATATCACGGTGGTCTGGGCTGCTCCTGCATTCATGAATGCCGCCACTGCGGTCATTCCCAGCTCATGCCTGAAGCGACCCATGACCTCAGACCATGAAGCCCCCACAAGCAGGATCTTCTGAGATCACCACTGCCTGGCTGCTGCTGCCACTGCCACACCACACCCCTAGCCCACAGACAGGCCTATGGAACTCCCTCCATGTATGGGGAAGTTGCCGCAGCAGGTCACGGATCTGTAACCAGCTCACTCCCCTCTGGACTGCAGCCGTGAGATAGCACCACCGTGAGGGGTCCAAGATAACAATATCAAAACAGGAATGGCAGAGGCTTATCCCTCTTGATAAATAGAAAAAGTCAGATCTCAGTAATAGACTGGGCAGGGGGCCCATATCTGAACTGTTCTTCACAGCAGGCCAGGGGCAACTGACCCTAACTGTGAACAATTCTACCAGCTTGCAAAGACAGCTAGAATCAGGGCTGAAAAGACATTGGACTTAAAGGAAAAGTCTCAGAGTGTGCTTGGTTGGTTCTGTTGTTTACTGAGTTTAAATTATTCCTATTCCCCTTTTCTCTTTTTTTTTTTCCTTTTTCCTTTTTTCTTATTTCTCTGTAAACCCCCTCTTTGTATAAAGGAATAGCATACCAATAAGGAGGTTGGTCAATGTGTATGTTAGCATCATTGTATATTTTAGTTTTTTCTATGGTTGTTGGTTAGTTTTCAGTCATGGTTATAGTTTTCTTCATATTTGTTTCAGTCTTTGTGCCTCTTTTCACTTACCAGTCGGTACACTCATCTGTTTTTCCTCTCACGCCTCTCTCTCTCCACCCCTCCTCCTCCCCCCACTGCCTGCTCCATTTTCTTCCCTCTGTTAACCTCATTTTGCTTTCAGGGAGTAAACCTACAACCCCACTGCATGGACAGACTCCAAGGCAGGGGGAAGTGGGTTTCAGACTATCCATACACCTGTTGGTGGGTACCAAGATCTACAGAGAGATTTTGAATCACAGCTCCCCCTTAATTAAATCCCAAAACTACAAAAGGGACTGCCCTCAACCTACAATCCAACTCCAGAACTGAACAAAGCAAGAGGAAATACTTTAGGAAGAATAGGAGATGGAACAAAAGAAGTAAAAGAAATCCCTCCACCCTGAATAACAGAATTAAAGAATATGGGGAAGTGGAGGGAAGGGAAAAGTAGAGAGGAAAAATCTGCCCAAATGAAGAAAAAACAAAAGAAGAATGTAGGGCTCACACAGAACCCTGGGAGGTCAGACACTGAGAAAACAGACTTTGGAACACAAACAATGAAGAGCCCCCAGAATGACTGCTCACAAGTAACAAACCCAGACATCAAGGCATTAATAGAGAGAATTTTAAAAATTGAGGAGAGACAAGATGAAAATAGGAAGGAGCTGATGACAGAAATAACAACAGTAAAGAATACTGTGATGGAAATAAATAACAAACTAATGAGCATGGAAAGCAGAATTAGCCAAACAGAAGAAAGAATCTCAGAGCTTGAAGACCAAAATACAGAACTAACCCAAACTGTCAAAAACATAGAGAAGAAGCTTAAAAAGTCAGAACAATACCTTCAGTTCAGGAGATGAATGATTACTTTAAGAGACCCAATCTAAGAGTAATTGGCCTTCCTGAGGCAGAGAGAGAGTCAGAGGTCACACTGGAACAAACATTTCATGAAATCATTCAAAAGAACTTCCCTCATGTCATTAGTGATGCAAAAATTCAAGCACAAGAGATTCAGAGAACCCCTGCAAGACAACAAATGAGAAGACCAACTCCCAAAGACATAATAATTCGCCTAAACAAAGTAGCTATAAAAGAAAAAATCCTAAAGGCAGCAAGAGAAAAAGGCCATACTACTTACCAGGGAAGACCAATTAGAATAGCAGCAGATTTATCTACAGAAACCCTCCAGTCTAGGAGAGCCTGGAGCCCTATCTTCAAAGTTCTAAAAGATAAACCATTTCAACCAAGAATAACCTACCTAGCCAAACTAAGCTTCATTAGTGAGGGAGAATTGAAATCTTTTCCAGATACCCAATCCCTAAGAACCTACACTACCACCAGCCCACCTCTACAAGAAACACTTAAGAAAGTATTGAAAACAGAAGAAAAGGAAAAAAGAACAACAACATTCTTCACAAGAGTACAGGCAAAATATTAAAAACACACATGAGTCAAATCCAAAACCAAAAGAAAGACAATAAACAAACAGGAACAACAACTCTGTAAGAACATTATGAAAGGGATCAACTCTTGCATTTCAATAATTAGCCTAAATGTGAACGGACTAAATGCATGACTGAAAAGACATCAAATGGCAAAATGGATAAAATATCACCAGGCAACAATCTATTGCCTTCAAGAGACTCACCTCACTAGAAAGTACACTCATAGACTCAAAGTAAGAGGATGGGAAACAAACTTTCAGGGAAATGGAGCACAAGAGAAAGGAGGAGTAGCGATCTTAATTTAGGACAAAATACCCTTCAACCTATTAAAAATTTTAAAAGATACAGAAGGCCACTACATAATGATAAAAGGTTCAATCCATCAACAAGAAATATCCATCTTAAACATATATACATCCAACATAGGAGTGCCAACTTTCATAAAGCAGCTTCTAGGTGAATTAAAAAAACATATCGACTCCAACACCATCATAGCTGGGGACTTCAACACCCCACTCACAACCCTAGACAGATCATCAAGACAAAAAGCAGCAACGAGATCCGAAACCTCAATGAGACCCTTGACCAAATGGACTTAATTGATACTCACAGAACAATCCATCCAAAGACCACAGAATATACATTATACTCATCACCGCATGGAACTTACTTTAAGATCGACCACATACTTGGCCATAAGTCAATTAGAAGCAAAATTAAAATAACCGAAATTTTACCATGTACCTTCTTGGACCACAGTGGAATAAAAATAAACATCAACACCAACAAGGTCCCCCCAAAACCCACAAAGACATGGACACTAAACAGCATGATGCTAAACAACTCCTTGGTCAATGATGAAATCAAAACAGAGATTAAAAGGTACCTGGAAACAAATGAAAATGAAGAAACATCTTACCAAAATCTCTGGGACACCATGAAAGCTGTAGTAAGAGGGGAATTTATATCCCTTCAAACACACATGAAGAAAATGGAAGGATCACAAATTAATAGCCTAACAAGCCACCTAAGGAAGCTGGAAAAGCAAGACCACCAAAACCTTAATTTCAGCAGAAGAATCCAGATCACCAAAATAAAAGCCCAAATTCAGGACACAGAAGACAAAAAGATAATACAAAAAAATCAATGAAACAAAAAGCTGGTTCTTCGAAAGGTTAAACAGGATCGATGGTCCCCTAGCTAGACTGACCAAGAAAAAGAGAGAAAAAGCCCAAACAAGCACAATCAGAGACACAAAAGATGAAGTCACATCTCACCCTGAAGAAATACAAAAGATCATTAGAGACTACTACGTACACTTGTATGGAAACAAATTTGAAAACCTTAAGGAAATGGAGGACTTTCTGACATTACACAACCTGCCTAGGTTGAAACAAGAAGAAATTGAGACCCTAAATAGACCAATAACAATCAAGGAAATTGATCACGTAATAAGAAAACTACCTACAAAAAAAACCCTGGTCCAGATGACCTTCCAGCAGAATTCTACAAGACATTTAAGGAGGAGTTTATACCAATCCTACTGAAGGTATTCCAGGCAATTGAGAAAGATGGAACTCTCCTCAAATCATTTTATGAAGCTAACATCACATTGATAGCCAAGCCAGGTAGAGACCCAACAAAGAAACAGAACTACAGGCCAATATCTTTAATGAACATAGATGCCAAAATTCTCAACAAGATCCTAGCAAACTGGATTCAACAACACATCTCAAGAATCATCCATCATGACCAAGTAGGCTTCAAACCTGGGATGCAAGGCTGGTTCAACATTCATGAAACCATAAATGTAATTAAATACATCAACCGATATCAAAACAAAAACCACATGATTATATCATTAGATGTAGAAAAAGCTTTTGATGAAACCCAGCACCCCTTCTTGATAAAAACCCTCAAACTCCCAGGCATACATGGCATATATCTCAAAATAGTAAGAGCCATCAACAAGAAACCCACAGCCAGCATACTCCTAAATGAGCAAAAATTGGAACCATTTCCCCTGAAAACTAGAACAAGACAAGGATGCCCACTCTCACCCCTCCTGTCCAGTATAGGATTGGAAGTCCTGGCTAGAGCAATCAGAGAATAGAAGGCAATCAGGGGTATCCAAATAGGAAAAGAGGAAATCAAGTTACCTCTCTTTGCAGATGACATGATCATGTCCATGAAACCCAAGAGAATCTGTCAAAAACCTCCTTACACTGATAAAGGACTTTGGCAAAGTCTCAGGATATAAAATAAATGTACAAAAGACAATCACATTTCTTTACACCAATAATAAACAAACAGAAAACCAAATAAAAACCACAATTCTATTCACAATAGCCACAAAAAAAATGAAATACCTTGGCATCTTCCTAACCAGAGACATGAAAGAACTTTACAATGAAAACTACAAAACTCTGCTCAAATAAATCAAAGAGGACACAAACAAGTGGAAAAATATCCCATGCTCATGGATTGGAAGAATCAACATTGTGAAGATGTCCATCCTACCTAAGGCAATCTAAAGATTTAATGCAATACCCATCAAATTACCAGTAACATTCTTCTCAGATATAGAAAAAACCATTCAGGAATTCATATGGAAACACATACGACCAAGAATAGCCAGAACAATCCTTAGCAAAAAAAAAGAAAGCAGGCGGTATCACTTTACCAGACTTCAAACTTTACTATAAAGCTACAATAATCAAAACAGCTTTGTATTGGTATAAAAACAGGCATATAGACCAATGGAATCGAATTGAGATTCCAGAAGCTAAACCTCAATTTCTCAATCAACTCATCTTCAACAAAGCCTCCACCACCTACCACTGGGACGAGGAGAACCTATTCAATAAATGATGCTGGGAAAACTGGCTGACCACATGCAGAAGACTCAAACGAGACCCCTATCTGTCCCCATACGCAAAACTAACTCTAAATGAATCAGAGACCTAAATGTAAAACCTCAAACCATAAGAACCTTAGAAAATGCAGGATATACCCTTATGGAAATTGGAACTTGCATCCAATTCCTGAACAAAACCCGAAACCCACAGGCCATAAGAGATAAGATAGACAAGTGGGACCTCATTAAACTGACAAACTTCTGCAACGTCAAAGAAACCATCAAGAAAGCAGGGAGACAGCCCACAGACTGGGAAAAAGTATTTGCCAACACCAGGTCCGACAAAGGCCTAACATCTTGGATCTACAAGGAACTCAAACGTGCGGAAAAGAAAAAAAAACAAACAACCTCATTACAAAGTGGGCAAAAGATATGAACAGACACTTCTCAAAGGAAGACATCCAAGTAGCCAACAGACACATGAAGAAATATTCTACCTCACTAATCATCAAGGAGATGCAAATCAAAACCACACTGAGATACCACCTAACTCTAGTCAGAACGGCCATTATCAACAACTCAAAAAATAACAGCTGCTGGAGAGGGTGTGGTGAAAAGGGAACACTTCTACACTGTTGGTGGGAGTGCAAACTAGTGCAACCTCTGTGGAAAGCAGTGTGGCGATTCCTAAAAGCTCTAAATATTGACCTCCCATATGACCCTTCAATCCCCCTACTGGGAATATACTCTGAAGAACTCAAATCACTCTATCAAAAAGACACCTGCACACGAATGTTTATCACAGCATTGTTCACAATAGTAGGAACCTGGAACCAACCATGCTGTCCATCAAAAGAGGACTGGATTAAAAAAATGTGGTACATATACACGATGGAATACTACGCAGCCATAAAAAAGAACAAAATCATGAATTTTGCAGCAACCTGGATGGAACTAAGTCTATAATACTGAGTGATCTCTCACAGAAACAAAGATCTGAGTATCACATATTCTCACTCATATAGTGGACCTTGAACATCTACCATAATACTATTTAAAAAAGGACTGACAGTGGTGGGAAACTATGGGGGTGGGAGGAAGGGGAAGGGAGGTGGGACTAACGGTAGTCAATATCTGTCTGGGGATGGGGAGACACCCCTTATTAACAAGGGTGCCTGAACAATGCACATTTTATACCTAACCCTTAACTATACCCCACAATTTTATAATAAAAAATATGTTTAAAAAATTCAATTGTGCTACTCTATTTTCATATAGTTTGGAGACAATTCACAGAATGTATTATTGTCTCCTTTGCCAGAGAAGATCATTTGTCATCCCATGGTTTTTAAATGACTCTTAATAATTTGCTGTGATGTTCTCTCCAACTCTATGTGGCTCTTGAAACTCTTCTTTTATCTTTCACATGTATCCTTCACATGTATCCTTCACATGTATCCTTCACATGTATCCTGCATATTTTAGTTTTCATAACTACTTTTCTACTTTGGCCTCTACATTTTTGACACCACAATATTGAAGGGGAAATTATTCCCAAAGAACAATAACCGAGGAATAACAAATACAAATATCAAAGTGCTGCTTACTGTAATTTGAGCTAACACCCAAGATTTAAAGTCAGATCTTTCTGGTTAAATAGGCATCACTAAGTGAGTAAGCAGTCTCCAACTAAAAACACAGCTCTATGATCACCAGCTCTCAAGTACAAAGTCATACAAAAACCCTGGTTCTACATTTCTTGTGTGAAAAAAGAAGAAACCGTGAACAGATCCTGAGAAAGGTAACTGCTCTTATCATTTTGTAAGGGCATTCTACAGAAAGAATCATAGTTATGTACAAAATGTATTAAAGCCCTGTGACCTTTCACATTAACAAATGCTGCCAAATCAGTCTCCTGAAATCAGAAAAATCACATAAGAAACATCTCCTAGAAGGTTGAAATTGTGTAGAAAAGGAGTAGGGAAAGAGCAAACTTTGGGATTTAACCACCCTACCTCCCAAATTCTGGGTAACTTCACCAATAAAAATAGCAAAATAATTAAATTCATAAAAAATAAAAAACAAACCAAAAGGAATAAAATACATTAAATTTGACCCATGAAATCAGAATAGTTTGTCAATTTTTCAGAACATTTGTTTATGTTATCACATTGCTTTGCACTTTAGAGGTTATGAATACATTCTGTGGTTTGTCAAAAATAACCATAAAATATGAAATTTATCCAGTGTTTATATGTAAAGCCTTTTTTTTCACATAGTGATGTGGCATCACAACTGAAAAAAGCTGTATCAAATGATCTGGAGGGCATAGTTTGAAGTAGGGTCTAGTGCATACACAAAGTTCTAAGTGGGTATTTTCAAAGTAACATCAAAGCTGAAAAATAGAGCAGACTACAAAGAAAGTATGCTTATGAGTCAGTGGGTTCATGTATCACTTAATAAAAACCTGTAACTAGCACTAAAAAGAAGAGGATTTTTAATAGGTAAAGAATCTCAGTTGACTCTCTCACATTT
Organism: Cephalopachus bancanus; assembly: GCA_027257055.1. Lineage (NCBI taxonomy): Eukaryota > Metazoa > Chordata > Mammalia > Primates > Tarsiidae > Cephalopachus > Cephalopachus bancanus. The sequence goes on along the minus strand of JAPVLO010001706.1, from coordinate 4,372 downwards.
TTAACTTTACAGTATGTTCTATAAAACATAGACAGAGATGCTTGATATGTACATCATATTTACTTATCTGATCAATTGAGTTTCCAAGTAATTAAGATAATTCTAGAAGGGTTATTATTTAGCAATTATAAACAAAATAATTTTCAAGCTGAAACTGACTTTAGCAGTAAATATGTCTTATGTCATTTTAGAGATGAAAACATTAAAACCAAAAAAAAAGTAATTTGACTGAAGTCATGTACAGTTGTCCCTTCTTCAGTATCCATGGAGGACTGGGTCTAGGATCTCCACATATACATAAATCCATGGTTGTTCAAATCACTTATGTAAAACCGTATAATATTTGCATACAACATACACTCAAACTCCTATATCCCATATACTTTAAATCATTTCTAGATCACTTTTAATATTACAGTGTAAATACTTATACTGTATTGGGTTTTTAATTTGTATTTCTTTTAATTGAATTGTTATATTTTATTGTTGTTCTTTTAAAATATTTTTGGTCCCAGTTTGTTGAATCCTTGGTTGCTGAACCTGTGGATACAGAAGGTATTTTTAAATTAAAATAATATGGTTTGGATTTCTAAGCATCTCTTCACTCAACTTATATCTTGATTCTCTAAATTTATTCAGCAAACTAAAAATGCACCATCAGCTTGTTTATGTCTACCAGCCCCTCATGAGCCATTGTTTCCTTGTGAATCCTTTTCATTCACATAAACAGTCTGACCATTAAGATCGTAGTTTGGAAATTAATCACCACTGACATTCAGGCCCTTCAGAATCTGTGAGATGAGATTTGTACATGCAGCGACTTATAAAGACAGAATCTTTTTACAGACTCAATAAAAGAATAGTCCACATGGAAAACTATGTTCTGGAATATATGCCTCTTTGAAGTACCCTTCTTTTCACCCTCTAATGACCATTAAACTAAACTGACAATAACTTGAACTTTGACCACAGTCCCATAAGATTGGAGTACATGAAGAGTTAATGCCTTCTGTTCTCTCTCTTCTAATGAATCTCCATGTCCATCTCCAGAGACAATGTTTCATCTAGCCATATTTGAAAGATAGTTGAGCAAAGCAAAGCTACTACTAGATTATCCAGAGGGGCAAAGTAATCAATTTAAGATAATTGCTCACTATTTAAAAAGTATATTTGTGGGTGTTAGGAGGGCTTTTTTGAGCAAGCATTGTAGTAGAAATGAGTCCTTGGATAATTATGTATTCCTTCACATGGATGACCCTGTATCTATGATCATGTAATCAGTGTTAAATTTGTTAAATGCACACTTAAAAAATTATGTATGTATGTGTGTATGTGTGTGTGTGTATGTTTAACTCTCTTTGAACAATGAAATATGCGTGTATTTTTGCATGTCCCCAGACAGGAACATCTCCTAGGTTTCCTTGTTTAAATCCTGTTGCGCAAAAGGTATGAACATAAGAATATAATCACGTACACTTAATCACACACATACACATATGTATTGCCACGCATGTCTACACACTGCTCAAAATCAGAAGATAAAAGGAGTCCAACGTTACCTAAAGAGCCAGATTGGTTGACCTCATGAATTATAACTAGCAACATAAATCCTTTAAGCCTCATTAACTTTGACTGTGGCAACAATATAGAGGTACTGCTCACAAATTTAAATGAGAAAGCAATACTTAACATGATGATTGTATTAAGTATTATGTGTTCACTAACTCATTTTTCTCTCCTAAATTATCTAAACGTTTTCTGCTTTCTCTGTCTCCCACCATTACTAATAACTTTCTTTGATTTGGAGTTGAAGATCCTTGCTTTGTAACTAGAAGGTATAATCTGAGAAAATTATCCTGCCTGTTTAAAGAGAGCAATAAGCTGGCACAACTTCTTGTTAAAGACTTGCTTGGGCCTTGCCTTTAACTGTTTAGATGCAAACAATTAATTTTTTTATGTATGTGCAGATATTTACAAACTCACTTTAATCAATTAAATAAGTATTGTCAGAACCAATCCTAAATATTAATTCATAGTGATAATTAATAGCTGCTTGTGTGGAACGTTATCATAGTCTATACATATAGAAGTTCTATAAAAAACTTAATGCAATTCAAGTTTTGCTTAATATGCTCTGAACTATTGACTAGAGGAATGATTTTAATGGCTAGTGGCTTCAAAATATGAGGGGTCAAGGCAGCCATCTTTATGAAAGTTATAAACATTCTAAATGAACCAGTCCTTCTGATAAGTTGATTGACACATACTCTTCTTATGGTAGGTAGTAGAAATTTCTTATAGTTCATTCTCATTCTGTTTAAAAATATTATTTTTTTCTGATTACTGATTTTGATCATTTTATTTTTGGTGACAATCACAATCGAATCATGCCTCTTTAATATTCATTCTGCTTTATCTTGATTTTATTCTATATCTTCCTCAGGCTCCTTGATCATACATTTATAAAACATCTCTGTGTCTATCATGATAAAATATAATTAACTCATTCCTAATAGCTTTTTTTAGAGGGTATCCTTGACCTCTAGTTTAAAAATTCTTTGCATCATTACTATACGTTTAGTTTTTACCTTAATCTGATGAAGTTTACTCCTAGGTTCCAAGATGAAAGTGTGATCTTACCTTTCCTCCAGTCTAAGATCCTCTGACAATACAGATCATGTGGCAAGTAAAGTAGAGACACTATGCCACAAGATAAAGAATTTTCTCTGCTTCTGTCAAGCTAATATGATGGTAGTATACCTGTTTTCTCAATAACTATCTTGGGGCTATGATTTATAAGTAGCCCAAAGGATTTAAAATATTGCCCTTTTGGCAGATACAACCTTTAGAGGAAATTATATGATCTGTTGCAATGTTCTTCCATCCTTTCATGCCTTGTGTTCAGTATCTCAACACACATGTATTGAGGGCATACTGTGAACTAGAGCTTGTGCTAGGTGTATGAAACTGAAGCAGGCTGCAGAATACAAAATTAACATACAAACTTAGTAGTGTTTTTATATGTAAACAATGAGCTAGCTGAAAAAGAAATCAAGAAGGTAATATCATTTACAATAACTACAAAAACTTACCTAGGAATACATTTTTTTCCAGAAGATAAAAGACCTCTACAAGGACAACAGAACACTGATGAAAGAATTTGAAGAAGATACAAATGAATGAAAAGACATTCATGTCAATGGATCAGAAGAGTCAATAGCATTAAAATGACTATACTATCTAAATCAATCTATAGATTTGATGCAGTCCCTATCAAAATACCAATGATATTCTTTATGGAAATTTTTAAAATTTCTTAAAACTTATATGAAACCACAAGAAACACTGACTAGCCAAAGCAATCCTGAGCAAAGAGAATAAAGCTGAAGGCTCATACTATAAATCTTTAAAATATACTACAAAGCTATAGTAATCAAAACAGCATGATACTAGCATAACAGAAACAAACCAATGGAACAAAATGGAGAAGCCAAAGTTAATCAATTTACTTAAAATCAACTGAATTTGACAAGGGTGCCAAGAACACCCACTAGGAAAACAACATCTCTTCATAAATGGCATTGGGAAACCGGTTATCCCATAGGCAAAAAAATGAAACTGAACCCCTGTCACTCGCCTTATACAAAAATCAACTTATACAAAAATGCATTAAAGACCTAGATGTAAAACCTGAAAGGGTAAAACTACTAGAAGAAAATAAGCATGGTAAAATGTTGCAGGACATTAGTCTGGGAAAATATTTTGTGAACAAGAACTCAAACGTATAGGCAACAAAAATAAACAAATGGGATTATATCAAACTAAAAACCTTCTATATAGTAAAGGAAACAATCAACAAAGTGAAAAGACAACTTAAAGAATATGAGAAAATATTTGTAGGCTACTTATCTGACAAGAGATGTATGTCTGGAATATACAAGGAACTCAACCATCTCAACAGCAATAAAATAAACAATTTGATATTCAAATGGGAAAATAATCTGTACAGATATTTCTCTAAAGAAGACATACAAATATATGAAAAAGTGTTCAATATTAAGAATCATCAGGGAAATACAAATGAAAATCTCAATGAGCTATTATTTCACCCCAGTTAGAGTGGCTATTATGAAAAAGAAGAAAAAAAGACACAAAATGACAGATGCTGGCAGGGATGCAGAGAAAGTTTAGCTCTTATACACTGTCGGTGGTTATATAAACTAACATTACTGCTATTATGTAGAACAGTGTGGAAGTTTCTCAAAAAATTACAAATGAAATTACCATCTGATACAGTGGTTCCACTACTGATAATTTATCCACATAAAAGAAAATCAATGTATCAAAGAGAACAGCAACATAATACTTATTG